>JADBJO010000347.1:70000-80000 GCA_016801955.1 Conus betulinus | reverse complement strand
CACAGTACTAAGCCCCTCCCCTCCACACAGGGCTAACAACTACTAGGTAATCTTAAGGTGTCTGGGGACAGACAGATAAAAAAAAAAAAAAACCTGTCCCCCACTCACTTGCCCCCAAACTTCTACCTGCTCTTCTTAAGTAGGGAGAGAGAGCTGATGAAATATAGGCCCAGACTAAAATGCCAACAATGGCTTACTCTGCACACACGTGATGAGAAAGAAAGAAAGAAAGCCAGTACATTTCTTTCTGCTATGATCAGGCATCATCTGTGCCAGCTGATGACATATTTCACTCACAAAATGTGCCTTGTCTCAGTGAGCCAGTGGGGCCGGAACAGCCCAGTTGGTAGAGCGGCGGACTCATAATCCAAGGGTGTGGGGTTTGAATCTCTGTCCAGCCATTTTGGTACAGGGGGATTTTTCCCTTGGAGTTAACATTGGTTCTGACTCCATTTCCCATACAGTCCTTCAAATGAGACTATAAACTGAGGCCCTGTGTGTGAACGCACGCATAACATCTTGCACACATGTAAAATCCCATCACCAACTTTCGGAAGAGAAGGCCAGTTCGGCCGTTGGTATGGATGACACATTACACATAGCACACACCTTCCCTGAAGATGGAGTATGGCTGCCTTAATGGCAGGATAAAAAACGGTCATGCACACAAAACTCCACTCTCTTCGTTGGGCAGATGTGATTAATACTTGTCTCTCTATACAGGGAATGTCTGCAGGAGTATCAGCCTATGCATGCAGAAGAAGAATAAGTGAGGCAGCACACTTTTGAGGTCCTGCTCTGAGGAAAATAATATGGAAATGTTAGAAAAGTGAAGTGAAAAAAAAGGGAGATAATAAGTCACTTACTGCTCAGTGACCTGTTCACTCGCACAATCAAAACTGTCTACCCAATGGACCAGTAGAGAGAGCATTTCCACTTGTCTGCTGGAAAGTCCAGTTGTCTCAGACATCAGATGGGAAGGTATTTCATGCCCCCTGCACCACCCCCCCCCCCCCCCCCTCCATCCCCCACCTCCAACTCCTTTTCTGCCCTGATCTTATTACCATCTACTGGAACTCTTCCGAATCTTCCTCCTAACTTCACCCCCCCCCCCCCCCCCCCCCCCCACACACACACACACACACACACACACACACTGACCGCCTGCTGTTCCATGCCATGCGGCTGAAGATGACGTTGAGCATCTGGGTGAGGGTGGCCTTGGCGGTGGTCTGGTTGACCAGGTTCTTGCTGGCCAGGTAGATGTTGTAGCAGGTGCGCACGGCCTGCAGCACTGTGCCCTCATGGATCTCACAGGTGTTGGTCGTCACCCACCGTCAGCAGTGCCTGCACCACACAGTACAGCACACACACACATTGACGTGCCGTTTACGCAAGACCCAATCCACACAGGTGCCCATGCATACAGAGGATGTTCACACTTCATCTCGTGTTCGGAACATCCCTTCATACAATAGTGCTTGGCTGATTTATGGTCAAACAGCAGGTATTCTTGAAATGATTTTTATTCTTAAAATGATTTTGAAGTTCCTTGTGTTGATCACTCAAGTCTTTCACGGTGGCAATATTCATCTCCAAAAATCTGACTGGGACTTGACTTGCTTACAACTGTCAGTTGACAAAAAGCTTGGGATGCAGCAATTGATGAGATTTTTTTTTCTCAAAGTGACACCAGTTGCATTATGTCAAACAACTGTAATATCCACCTAAAACAAACAAAACCCCCTCTTTTTGAGAACAGAAGTAAACTAAGCACAGCAAAACCAACCAGAAGGTATGGAGTTCTAAAGATGAAGCAGTTTCTTACCTTGCATTACTGCATTTCCATTTTTGACTCACATGCTTGTGTAACAACGCAATTGAGAAAATCGGTGTTTCAGCGGAGTGTGTGTGTGTGTGTGTGTGTGTGTGTGTGTGTGTGTGTGTGTGTGTGTGTGTGTGTGTGTGTGTGTGTGTGTGTTGTGTGTGTTTCTGTGTTGTGTGTTGTGTATGTGCATTTGTTAATCTGAAATGGCCAAGAAATCTTCAGCCGACAGTTAACAAGAGTTGTTTCACCAAAGTCTGCTGGACAATCAAAAACTTCAGTTTCATTTTATTATGACAGCCCAGCCACTCATGCTGGGCCTTTTCACGGCTATCAATGTGGAGGGGAGCTAAAAGTCCCATCCTGAAAAGAAAACAAACAACACAGAAAATATGTACTGATAAACACGTCAATGCTAGCAAAACTACTGAGATCCTTAACATGGACAAGCCAAGGCAGTGCTGACAGCATCTCCCATTCTGCTTAACTTGTCACTGCCAGTTTAAAAAACAAACATAAAATTCAAAAATAAATAAGAGAAAGAAACAAATTAGTGAACGGCACTGAAATTTAATAAAGAAAATAAATGAAAAAGGGATGAATGTGCAATCAGACACTGTAAAACAGACAGGTACTCTTCAGTGTGTGTGTGTGTGTGTGTGTGTGTGTGTGTGTGTGTGTGTGTGTGTGTGTGTGTGTGTGCGCGCGTCTGTGCACACATGCGTGTGTGTGTGTGTGTGTGTGTGTGTGTGTGTGTGTGTGTGTGTGTGTGTGTGTGTGTGTGTGTGTGTGTGTGCCTGTGTGTGTAAGTGAGTTTTTTTTGTTTAACAACTATGTCAGAAATTGACTTTGTTGAGGAGACAGGCCTCCTATGATCACTTATAGATTCAACGTAAGACTACAACAACAAAAAAGCAATCTGATTGTAAGGTCAGTAAGTGTGCTTGATCTTTGTTGCTTAAAAAAAAATGTAAAAAATGCACCAGTCATCACTGGAATCAACAAACTCATAGGACGCATGTATAACCACACTCCCTCCTAATCCCCCATCTACACACACACACAATCATACGCAGACACATCGCCCAACACAGCCACCCACCCACCGCTCCGCACACACCACACACACACACACACACACACACACATGCACACACACACACATACATACACTGCATTCCCTACACACCACAAGCCCCTCACCCAAACAGGGGAGAGAAACAAGCCACACCTTTATAATCTGTAACTGGACGCCTTCGTCTGTCTGCGGCCCTGTGAAACAGCCACAGATGGTGTCCACGATCCTGTCGATCAGGCGTTTGCCCTGCGTCGTGTGGTCAGGTGCATTCCCCGTCAGGTGGCCATAGGCAATCAGTTTCTGCACACGCCAAAGACACACACACATCCCCAACAGTGAACAACCACAGTCTCCCCCAGAGCAACACAATCTTCACACATCCATTAAGTTTCAACCACGAGCACTTCTACCAAATCTTTGAATTTATGTAGCCACTTCATTACTTAGCAAACTGTAACTTTTAATGCGCTGTGGTCACATAGCTTGGCAGATATATGTGTGCAGACTGTTGGGATTAGTCCCCACGCAGTGATGCATCCTTCATGAAAAAAAAACTAACTTGAAAACAGACCATAGCCATGCAGACAGACACTACTGGAATCAACAAATACATAGGACACATGTAAATCACACTCCCTCCTAACTGTTCTGAGTCATGGCTCATAGCATTTATCAATCTGGCGGCAATATCCTTTCTTTCTTTCTTTTTTTTTTTTTTCCTCAACCCAGATCACATGATCTCATAGTGAATTTCATGGACTCTTTCTATTTATATTGTTCTCAGAGGGGCCTGCTGGAAAAAAAAAGCTACTGTTTCTTTGATCTATGGGTCATGGGTTCAAATCCACTTCAGACAGCAATGTCAGAGATTTTCTATGGGAGTTGACATCTGTGCAGAGTCCCACCTCCTCCCCCATCTAAGTCCCTTGCATGAGACTTTCCCCCCTGGGTCCTGATTGTGGAAGCTTGTAATGTTTTTGAAAAAAAAAAAAAAAAAAGCTCATATGTTAAATTCCATTCTGTCCTTCATAATCTTGAAGAGTTGGCCATCAGTGATGTGGATAATCCCCACCCCTGCTCCCTCCCTCCATCCCTCCCACCCCAATAATAATTCGGAATTAAAAAAAAAAAAGGCTGCTGCTGTGTTGCATTTACACATCATCCCTGAAGGCAGAATGCGGCTGCCTGCCAGGTGGAAACAAAAATCGTCACTGCTGCAATGATCTCACCAACAGTAAACCTTGGACAGAGTTCTAGCCAAGAAAACAGGAAGTTCTAAATCACAGACTGTAACGCTTAAAAATATCCATGACGAGGCCAGATTTTATAAACCGTTATTTCAACAGGAGCAATGTTAAACTTAAAGCATGGCAGTTGTTATCTTCAATACTGAAAAAAAGCATGTTGCATCACCCCCCCTGGCAAAACATGACATAAACAGTAACGTTGAGCAGTGAATTCATTACATTGCTGTGACTGCAGTCTGCATCAGTGCAGTGGCCACAGGCTATGAATTATGACACCCACACCCCCGAGTCCTCATCCCCAGCTGTGGTCAACTAAATGAACTATTCACTGCAATGACGCTGGCCCACTGACATAAGTCATGGTCCATCACCATCTCTATTGTTCTGTGAACAGTCTGCATGGCCTGTCCTGATGATGTACCGGCCAATGGGCAAGGTTCATTCCCAGCAAATGTTGTGAAAAGCGTGTGCCAGCATGAAACAACAGAATTCCTGTCAGTGGCGTGAAGGAAACAACAATCACAGGCTTTGGTGGTTGTGTTCCATGGCACATTAGCAGCCATCACCATGTCCGACTTTTTCTTTATCTCAGTAAAACATATGTGTAGAAAGATAGTTTTGAAATACCCCCCCCCCCCCCCCCCCCCCCCCCCCCCCCCCCCCACACATCCACCATCTCCACTCTCTCTCTCTCTCTCTCTTACACACACAGACATACACAGACACAGACATAGACACACACACACAAAGACAGACACACACACACACACACACACACACACACACACACACACACACACACTTATAATCCTCATCATTACTGAAGAGTGTCTGCTCAAAAAAACTGACCACTTACACAGAACTAATAAATACTATGCAACTCAAAGACTTTCAGGCCTCAGGGGAAAAAAAGGACCAAAGTTTCCTGTGTCTGAAACTCAGAGCCTGAATCGTATGCTCAAGGTGTACTATAATTATAGTGTATTTTTATCCACCTATCACCTATCATGTGCCTCTTATCATTCTGGATCAGGAGACAGAAGATGCCCCAACAGGCTTGACCTGGCCTCGACCCTCTGAAAGCTGATCCAAGAAAAACTTGATGTCTTGCAGTGACAAATCTGATTTCCTGATGTTCTGTGACTCTACAAATTATATACACATATGTTGTCCAGCTGTCATGGTGCAGCAGTTAGCTTCACAAGCTTACACACTGGAAGTTTCAGGTTCCAATCCAATCAGAGGCAGTTTATTGCCACATTTTTCAGTTCCAGCCACCTCCTCCCCAAAGTTTAGTGTGCAGCGGGGGGCCAGATAAGGAGACTGGAACTCCACGGCAGAGTTTCATGCAAAGAGTGGACAGTCTCTGATAGTGTTGTTCAAATTCCTCACCACCACTGCAGGTGTCTGTATCACTCCAGCCTGGTTAACTCTGGGAAAATGGAAGTATAGTCTACATGTCTGTGGTATAGTCTCAGACCCACGGCGCCCTCCTTCACTGCCTTAAAAAGTCTCCTATTTTGTGGTCTTCATCTCGGAGAGACCTTGTTGGTATTTCTATCCACATCCATGTCCATGGCCAGTTTTTGTCAAAGTTTTCTGCATTAGGAAGGTCAGGAGAACTGACACTGGATGGACATGGTGGCCCCCTCAGTCAGGGGGATGTTTTTTTTAACTCTACAGTTACAAAATTACTGAAGTTGTTAAAAGGCTCAATTATGTTAGTTTGGTTTCATAGGTATACTGGAACACAAAATAAATCACTGAACACAATCATGCATGCAAACAGTGCAGTGTCTCCTCCAGTGGGGACGCTTTTGGCGAACTGATATACTGATTGCTCCTTGTAAACTGCAGTGCTGGGGTTGCAACAAGAAAAGCTTGGGAGTGGCTGTGTGAGAGGCAGCGGGAAAGAGCAACATGGGTGTAATGTCACTACGAGGGGCACAAGAGGTGAGACAGCAAAACAAACAAACAAAAATACACTCTTTCTACTTCAGTTCAATGTCATGTTTCCCAGGAATTATGTGTCAGCATTTATCAGTTACTATACTGAATTCATCATACAGATGGTATATCCACCAAAAGGTTTTTTTGGGCCACATGACAAATAAATCATCATTAAACATTATTTCAACAAATGTTTTGGTTTTCTTTCATCGACACCAGTCAGTAACTGCCCCCAGATGTCTCTTTTCACAGAGCAGCAGCGACAGCTGGCCACACGAATGTATGTTGCCACCCCCCCATGACACACAGGTCGCAGCCACACACACACACACACACACACACACACACACACACACACAAACTCTCCTCTCTCTCTCTCTCCGCCAGCTGTTCTCATCCCAGGAACAGAAAGGGACTGTGCGCAGCGACTGTGTGCAGGGACACCACCACAGGCACACGCTCACCAACCTTCACATGCTACTAAAAAAAAAAAAAAGGGAATATACACATGCTTGCACACACATAAAACATGCGCTCATAAAAGTACACAGACATACCCACTTAAATCAATGAAAATGATTCTGTTCCTTTTTGAAGGGGGGAAAAAGGGAAAGCAGCCCAGATGATTTCTATTGCACATGCATACACCACACCAATATATTACTCAGAAAGGACTGAGCGTCTCACTCTGTGTTTTTCAATGAATACTTACTCTGAGAAAGAGAGAGAGAGAGAGAGAGAGAGATTGAGAGAGAGAGAGAGAGAGAGAGAGAGAGAAAGAGAGGAAAGAGGGGAGGAGAGATAGAATGAGTGACAGAGGAGAGACAAGGACAAGAACCAGTGAGGGGGAAGAGAATGGACAGTGCAGATAGGCTGAGGGAAGGGGGGGGGGGGGGGGGGGAGAGGATGAGAGGATGTAGTTTAATTAACTGTCAAGTGTACATGCGTCAATTAGGATGGGGTTCACTCTTTTTTTCCCTACTGGCAGTGAAAGACAAGCACTGTACTCAAGCACACTGACATGGCTGTATAGTATGCCTGGTCAAGCTAAGTGCTGTAAGAGTGTGTGCGTGTGTGTGTGTGTGTGTGTGTGTGTGTGTGTGTGTGTGTGTGTGTGTGTGTGTGTGTGTGTGTGTGTGTGTGTGTGTTGTGTGTGTTGTGCCCATGTATATGCACACATGTGCGCATGCTCAAGTGTGCATGCATTTGCGAGTATGTATGCATCTATGTGCGCAAGTACATGCATGCGTGGGTGCTCATACAGTGCACATTTTGAGAGTGCATGTCTGCACAAAAAAAACATATATAGATCTACGCACATGTTTGTGCCTTTGTACATGTGAGAATTTCACAGATGTATGTGTGTTTGAAGGGGATGGGGTGGGGGGGGGGGGGGGGGGGGGGCTGACAGGTCTAATCCCCTCTGCCAAATTTCCCAGTAGCTGACCTGAGGGGCCAACAACTCCACCAGTCAGAGAAGGACAGACCAGTTAGTCTACTCTCCAGCAGCTTTGAAAATAATTACAGGGCAAACATGTAATCTCTCCTGAATAATCACCAGGACACCCTGGATTTCCCCCTCTCTTCCTTCACCCCCTTCCCTCATTTTAACAGGACAGATCTCTCATCTCCAACCTCCTCTGCTAACATCCCTGCCCCCCCCCCCCCCCCCCCCCCCTGTTAAACTACAAAGCTGCCTCCCTTTCCACCTATACCCTAACCCCTTCCTTCTTGCCTGTTCCCCTGCCCTGGCCATTCTCCATTTGTCCTCCCATCCTCCTGTACTTCCCCCATCATCATATCCCTGCACTCCCCAGCCCTGACTTCCTAAACCCCACCCTCCCCCACCCCTGCTCAACTGTCTTACTCCTTGATCCCCTCTGCTGCAGGCTACAAATCACTGTTTGTATTGTACTAATCTGTAAAACAGCCGTGCAGGTAGAATATATGATTTTCCCCACAATGAATTTCAAAAGCAAGACTAGGCAGACTGCTGAAAAGAAACAATGTAAGCACTAGCAGTTTAAGAAATGGAGATATATGTCAACTAGTTTCTTTTCAGCACTAGCAGTTTAAGAAATGGAAATATATGTCAACTAACAATGAATCTACATCAGAATTTTCCCTTTACAAAAATTTACAGAAACAAGGCCACAGACGGGTGTTGAGCTGAGAATCTTCAAAGAGGGGCATTCAACTTGAAAACCTGGTTCCATTTTCACAACCCATCTTTCGGAACTTGGCAATCAGTTCCCAGCATACAATGCACACTCCAGTTCTGTTTTAGCAAGATTGTATCTCTTGTTCAGGAAGACCAGACCAACCAGATGGGAAGTCTACCAGCTGAAGGAGACAGGCATGTAACACTGTATTGCCTGGAGACAGGCATGTAACACTGTATGCCTAACCATAGTTTGATGCAGGTCCTGTCTGTCCCAGGACCTGGCTTTGGGCACACCCAGTAACAAAATAAAGCTCTAAGCTGGGGCATATACACACAATGTTTGAACAGAAAGTGTTGGGAAGGGTTATTTTGGGGGCTGAGGTTGGGTGGGGTAAGGTGGGAGGTTCAGGGTTGGGGGTAACTTTCAGATGTCTTTGGAAAGTCAGAACACCATTCTCCATCCCTCTCTTTCGGTGAAGAAGAACCCAAGACTCCCAGTTCATGGTTCATCCCCTGAGACAGCTTTGGCACAAATTCACCACATATTTTGTACCCTCACATGAAGAATGTCAAGATGGTGCCAACAAGCAGGGAAAAAAGTACCAAGGATAAAACTCGTCTTGGAATTTTTTTTTTTTTTTTTTTTGGTATTGCATCTTTTTAATCTTCAGAACACACTTCACCCACTATCCTCCCCACATGAACTCAAACACAATGTGCCAGCGTTATACCTTCAGCACCTGCCTACAAACTGTGATGTGACAACACTAGATGTTCAACAAGACACCAAATTCTCTTTTATGCACATGTGTAATCTCTATCAAAGGGAAACGACACCTGCCATTCGCTCAACTATCTCACTTTACACAGCGCTTTCCTTCAGACCAAAGCAAGCGCACTTTTCTCTCTGTTAGTGATACTGTGTACTGTTGTTCTGAGACAGAGCAGAGGTTGCTCTTATCCCCCCGACAGATGGCAGAATGCAGGTAAATTTCCATTCCAGAAGTGACTGAACGCGTGACAGATCAAAGGCACAACACTGAACATGTACACTATGGGAACACTGTTGGAGAAGTCATGAAATTCTTCCTGGCGCATTTCCTACACTTGGCATAGTACTTCTCACAATCTTTCTGCTCTGAAATTTCAGTGTTGTAACTCAACAACAAAAAATGCAGAAGTTTATCAACAGCCTTTAAAGGAAACATGTCTGGACGTTTTTGAAGTAAACATAAACAAAATGGACACATTTTTTTAAGTCAAGCAGAGCTTTGGTCATTTTTTGTAAGTCTGTTGACATTTTAAAGTTTTGCCAAAACCTTCTCTCAAGATGTCTATTAAGTGCATCCCCCACTGAGTCTACAATTAAAAGAAAATACTTGGGGTCAATCTGAAGGCAGGGACTCACTTTACCTTACACCTCTCTCAGCATCTGTCACTCAGTTTCCCCCCCCTATGTTATAGTCCAATGGCAGCTGTCAGCAGACAGGGTCTGTCATCCCTCAGTGCATGATGCCATGCCTCATTACTTTATCACCCAATACATGCAGATGTAGCATCCACTCACTGTACGTCTACTGAACACCTGTCATCACACTAAAAAAAAAAACACGCGCACACACACACACACACACACACACACACACACACACACACACACAAAAAACACAAATACAGAGAGAAAGAGAGAGAGAGGAGGCTGAGACAGACACTAGAAGAAAGAAAGACAGACTGAC
>JADBJO010000347.1:60000-65000 GCA_016801955.1 Conus betulinus | reverse complement strand
GCCCTGACACGTGCGAGTCAAAACATGCAAATTGCTTACAAGCTACTTTTAAAAATTACAAGCCACTTTTAAAAACTTACTGACAAAAAGACAAGTTTTTTTGTCAGCAAGTTTTAAAAGTAGCTTCAGAATATTTTTTTTCTTTCAACAAGTCTGCTGTCCAGATACAGTTCTTTAACCAAAAAAAACAAAAGTACTGTACTGTACTGCATCATTGACTTCAGTGTCAATGGAGATTTCTCTCTCCAGAGAATGGGCATCAACACTTCCATCCATATTTTGTCCTCTGTCTGCATGACTTCGGTTTTAAACACAACACAGTTCCAAAGTCAACGTCCCAACAGGATTTTGCCAAAGACAGGTCTTAAGGCAAACACAAAACAACTGAATAAAGCCAGTGCAGACTCACCATCAACACAACAAAAACCAGCGCCGACACTCTCCAAAACTGAAGCAACAGATTCAACCGACTTTCCGAAAAAGAAAGAAACAGGAAAGATCTGAGATGGGAAAGTATTTGAATTAAAACTGTCAACTGGGATTCACCTTCAAGTCTAGCTGCATTTTAGTGTATGTGGTACTTGTCCACACATACCATACTGTGTATGTGAGCTGTATGCATACATGTGTCCATGCACATGTGTGTGCATGCATGTCTGCCTTTTTGTATGTGCATGAGTATGTGTGTGTGTGTGTGTGTGTGTGTGTGTGTGTGTGTGTGTGTGTGTGTGTGTGTGTGTGTGTTAGCATACATGCATGCATTCATGCATGCATGCATGCATGCGCGCGCATGTGTGTGTGTGTGTGTGTGTGTGTGTGTGTGTGTGTGTGTGTGTGTGTGTGTGTGTGTGCGCGCGCGTGAATGTGTGTGTGCATACAGGTGTTTGTGAATGTACATGCATGTTTTGTGTGTATGTGCATCTGTAGATGTACATCTGTGTGTATGTGTAAATGCTATGTCACAGTGTATATATTCTGTGCAAAATTGAGACAGCTGACATTCTTTCTCTCTTTCTCTTTTCTTTTTTCCACCAAAACACATACATAAATAATTCAAAGACATCAAATAAAGAAATTCACTGTACCACACACATCAGAAAAAGGAAAAGAAAAAGAAAAAGAAAAAAAAGAAAAGAAAAAAAAGAAAAGAAAGGAAGCCACGCCTTCCTCAACCAACACACACCAGGACGACCCCAGTTCACCCACCTGCAGACAGTCCAGCGCCGTGTTGACGATGCGGGGACTCTTGGACTGACAGGCCAGCTCGAAAGGCAGAAAGTACTTGTCCGCTTCCACCACCCCTGCGCGCTTGGGTTGTGGGAGAGCCGACGACTCTGACGACTTCTCTCTGTCAGGGTGAAAACAAAAAAAATTCCATCCGATCCATTTATGAGCATACACACACAAGACAGACACAGACACAGACACAGACACACACACACTCAATCACACACTAAAACTAAAAAAAAAAAGCCCAAAAAATCACTAAAATCCATTGGCAAAAGAGACACTCCAAATAATTCCTAGATCATGACAAACAATTTGGCACATAATAAATTCTGCACCAGAAAACTGTACATTTTTCATTAGACAAAAAGACTGGTGAATGAGTCTTAAAATCACAGTTGATGACAGAAAAGCCAGTACACACACACACACACAGAGTAACAAAAAACAAACAAATAAACAACCAACCCCCCCCCCCCCCCCCAATAAATTGCAAACAATTGATTCCTCCAAGCCAGGATACACTCCAAACCACAAGAACCCCTGGCCTCCCCACACAAAAAAATAACAACACACAAGTTCACAACACAGACGCAGTTTCTTACATACACTGCCAAACACACACACACACACACACACACACACACACACACACACACACACACACACACACACACACGCCATATATTTACAGGCAAACAATCATCTTAAAAGCAAACCTTTCTAGAGTATATATATCTATTCTCATCACCTAGAACCGATCAGTCAGCTACTGACAACACAGCCAATCAACCGACCCATCTGAGGTGGAATGTCAGATATCATCAACAGCTCTCACAAGGTAGGAAAGAGGAAAGATGAAAGCAACATTGCCCTACACAGCCACAAGCATGGCTCTGATCTGACAGTGACAGGGAATAGAGACGTCTAGTTCATCACATTCGTCTTCTTCTCAAAATACACAGCAGTAGGAATATATGCTGCAGTCAGTAACTGAGTAAGCCAATAATCCTAAACTAAAAATGAATCTGGCATAACCCATGAATAAATGAATGAGTGCTTTATACAACGCTAACAAACCTGCATTCATAACTGCCATGTGGAGAAGAAGCGAATGGAAGCCTTTTAGGGGGACACAAAAACTGTCCTGAATGGGCTCAAGAGGCATCCAGATTCTAAGAGCTATGAGGCTTTGACAGTTTTCTGACAACACCCTTAATTCAACCATGTTAACAGAATCCCTGATTTTCAACAAGTTTGCCCCAATTAGAGGCTGAAGGTATGTTATAAGAACACTTTAACTTTACGATAGGCTTATAATAGTTTATAAGGACAATTTCAATTTTAGTTTTAATTGAAAAATATATTCTTTGATGAATCTTCTGACAATCATCAGAGTCACGGTCAAAGAGCTCAATGGATCAATTCAAATATTAACAATGTATTCATACGAATTAAAAACTTATCTTACTGTGAATAGTGTGATATAAAGTTACTGATCAGTCAAGAGAATCATGGTAAGATCTTCCTTCTTCTCCTTCTTCTGCATACGCAGGCTGATACTTCTACGGGACACCCCCTGTATACGAAGTGGAGTTCTGTGCGTATAACCGTTTTTTTATCCTGCCATTAAGGCAGCCATACTCCAACTTTGGGAAAGGTGCATACTGTGCGTAACGTGTCATTCATACCAACCGCCTAACTGGCCTTCTCTTCCAAAAGCTGGTGATGGGATTTTACATGTGTGCAAGATGTTATGCATGCGTTCATACACGGAACCTCAGTTTATAGTCTCATTCGAAGGACTGTATGGGAAATGGAGTCAGAACCAATGTTAACTCCGAGGGAAAAATCCCCCTGTACCAAAACGGCCCGGCCGAGATTCGAACCCACAAACCCTTGGATTACGAGTCCGGCTCTCTCCCACAGAGCTATTCCGGTCCCCGGATCTTCCAATTTGTGACTAAAGTTTGCTAGTTGTAAAGAAGGATACAGTTTCCAATGATAGCTGATACCAGTATGGCATATATAACCCATTTCAAAGAAATGGTTTTGAACACAATTTAAATCATAAAGCAGGAAAAACTTACATCTGAAAAAAAAAGAAGAAAAAAATCATCAAACTCTACGGTGCATTTACAAAGATCAAAAGAAAACAGTGACACTCTTCAATCCTTGAATGGAGAGACAATTACCAATTTAAATAGATCATTTTCAGTCATTTCTATCCTAATTAATTTTGTCTGGTTACTCTGTGTCCTCAAAAAAAAAAAAAAAAAAAAAAAAACCACAAAAAGAAGACACCTCCAATTCAATGAGTTGGAGGTCTGTGGAATGACTCAGCCACACAAATATCCAGTGTCATCTATCTGGACATCTGGTGTCCCTGAAGATGGCTTTCTGGACAAGGCCCATGACCACCTGCCTACAGAAGGCCTCCCTCAGGAGACATGAAACCTCCCGGCACCTCTCCTGTTCGCTGAATGCCATTCCTCAGACAAACCCCAGTGCATTACAGACCTCGATCTCGTAATAACCATCACATGTCTCCCAATACTGCATCACCCTGAGAGGACTTTGGTCAGTGAACAAACCTTCTTCATCCTGCCAGCATACCAAACATCCTTGGGTCAGCTCCACAGAGAGTTCAATGAAGAAGAGGCTTTGTCACTAACGGCCTCCAGCCATAAAATTTCACAAACTTTTAAGACGCGAGGCAGCCCTGTCTAACCTACTGCCTGTACTGGTGGCACTGTCCTGTTTAGTTGATCAACCCGTTTTCTGAAAAATGTTTCTTTTTCACTAAGTGTTTACTCCATGAACCCATAATGCCTGTAGTCTTAATCATTCAATCACTACTGCCTTTCATTGCAACATCACAGTCTATGTAACTTGTGTGTTTCAATAAAAAAAAAAAAAAAATTTTACTCCTTTTTCTTAACTGAAGTGGAATTTGATGATCCACTATCTCGTTTGCACTGACTGTTGTGTTGCCATGATCATTTTGGTTTTCATTTCAGAATTCAAGGCCAATCTTTTTTTCAAGGGAGAGAACACATTTTCTGACAGAGCAGAACTTATCAAACTATAACTTCCTGATGCTTGACTGACAGAGTATTGCCAAGTTGAGGTTGGAAATGTTTTGCAAAACACGTTGAACTGATCTTAAACTTTCTTTTCATCCATTTTCATTTGCTTATTTCCAAACTACTTAAACTTTGAACATTTAACGCCCATCTTGCGCCAAATTTGACAAGATAAGTGATTGCTCATTCTTCATTTTCATTGTCCCAACAGTTGTCTGTCTTGCCTGAAGATTTCAAGACCTAAGAGGTCAAAACGCGTCATGTTTTGTCTTGTGATGTGTTTGCTCATGAATGTTTTAGCAGATCTATTACATGAATATTTTAAGATTTGAATATTACAGCAGTACCATGTGACCCTGTTTGATCCAAATTGAAAATGGAAGTTCAGGCCTCTGTTTCGCACTTGCAGAAAGGGAAATAAAATTAGAACAATCATAAACTAATTTTTAAGACAGGACAGCATAGTTAGTTCCCTGGGATGAGCAAACCTGAACTATGCTCACAGCATGTTGAGGACTTCTTTTACCTCTGCTAACCTGGAACAGTTGCGTTATGATCCAGGACCATTAACTTTACAGACTGTGCAATTAAGAACAATGACAGACCCTAGTACACTGGTAGAATTAAGATAACAAACTACATAATGAACATTCGTGAAACATATAATCATTTAAGAAAAGCCTTTTG
>JADBJO010000347.1:45000-52500 GCA_016801955.1 Conus betulinus | reverse complement strand
AAGTCTGAATCTTTCATGTTTTCTTTTTTTTTTTTTTAATGAATTTGCTGCATGTATATGTGCATGTATAAGTAGAATCACTTCATATGTTCATTGCTCATCCATATTCATGCCTGTGATGTTAAAAAAAGGAGAAGAAACTGTGCTTGTAATCAAATGGATGTGTGCACGCATCTTATAATTTCAATTCATAGGGACAAAGAAAGAAGAACTTGCACTCAAACCAGACACATGTTCCAAGTCAAATTATTTAATGTCAAACAATAGAACAAAGTGCAAATATAAATTTTTGTGGTTTCACAAAACATTTAAACAAAATAATTTACTGACATGTTTTTCAATGATGAATGAATTGAAGGACATACCTATTTTTTCAAATATGAACTTCTCAGGAGGAAAAAAAAATTATCTGAGGGTTAGAAAACTATCATCCAGATGATTTCCATCTCTGCTAAAATTACACGACATCAAGATGAAGACATCTTGAGCGCATGTTCTTTTTCACTCTGCCCCGACAGCACGCCTACCCTAGTTCATCTTGGTTCTAACATGAAATTATTGTGCTTTCAAACAAAGATTGCGTTTACAGCAAAAACTTGTATTGTGTCCACCCCTCTGAACAAGGCTGTGCACATCAATCAACTATTCCCTAATCAGAATAAATAACATGGGGAAAAGGCTGATAATGAGATGATGATGAAGCATTTCCAGATGATTTCTACATGGTGACAAACAACTTGCAAAAAAACACATCCAGATGAAAAGGACCTTGCGCTGCTGCCCAAAACATAATAAATAAATATACTGAAAAGCAAGAGAGCGAACAGGCAAACACAAACAGCAATTTTAGCACCAGTGAAAATATCAATAAATAACATCAGTCCTCGAAATGGTGAAAACCATCAGAAGTCTCCATTTTCTAATAGCCATACATGTGTAGATCTCGAACGATTTACGCTCCGTGCGAGTGGGAGCTGGGGAAAAAAAAATCAAAATCTATCTTTATTCAAAATGAAATGCGTGGAACTTACATGGTTTTGCTGAAATATCATTAGAAATCTCAAATGATTTGCATTCAGAGCAAAAGGGAGGTAGAGAAAAAAGAAAAAAAAAAAAAAAATCAATCAAACTCTATCAGTATTGAAATGGAAATGTGTGGAACCTACCTGACCGATTAGCTGAAATATCATGAAAGGGGTTAAAAAAAAAATCTACCAACATTTTCTCTATTGAATTTCTTATTTGTGACACATATCACATTAAAAGAAAAAATTGAAAGAGAAAAGAAAAGAAAGAAAGGGAAAAAAATGTATGTGTGTGTGTGTGTGTGTGTGTGCGCGCGTGCGCGCGCGCGTGTGGGTGTGGGTGTGTGCGCGCGAGATGAAAGGGCTTTCAGAAAACTAAAAGGAAAAACGTGGATCTCCAGTTTGGGGGCAAGGGAAGAGGGAAGTGTATGGGGAATGGGAAGAAAAAAATGGGAAAGAAAAAGAACTGATTTTTCTCCACGACGACGCCAACCATTGGAGCGCAGGATGCGGATCAAGTATGAGCCTCCTGTCAAACTGGCACTCAATGGGTCAAACACATACAATCCTTTGTAATCTTACACCAAACACTTGAAGATATACCCATACAACAACTGAAACAAATTTTTTTTAAAATTGCATAACAAAAAACAGAGACTTGAACATCTGACATATAAACTAATATTAGTCCACAAAACGATAAAGAAATCCTCAATGATCTTCAAGTTAATTAAAAAAAAAATCCTTTCGTGCACAATGTCAATGCATGCAGTAAACTTCTCTAATCATCTACAGCACTGTGCAAGCAATACTACACTGCTGAACCACTGTATTATACTGAAAACCATGGAAACTAGTAGCACTGGGGACTTTTAAGTGATTGTATAACAACACACAGAGAACTAATTATGAGTTGTGTAAAGATTAAACAACGCGCGCGCGCACACACACACACACACACACACACACACACACACAGCTGCAATCACAAGTTTTGGCAGACTAGATCAAACCATCAAAAAAGTACCACTGTTATAACACAAGAAACATGACACTTTCACGAAAATCACAGACATGCGCATACAAGCAGGTACAGTCACAGTCCATCAAACAAAAACATGTTACCTGAGAATCAAGCTACAAATCAACCTACAGGTAACATGCGATCTGAAAGACACAAATGGGTCAAGACTTTCTCCTTTTCAAATCCAAACTCTCAAGACAACACAATGACCAAACCCTGAAAAAATATTCACCAGCATAAAATACTCTCATACATCATCACAGTTTGTATGTGGTAATGTCAGTCAGTTGTTGAGATAATTCATATGCAATTTACAATGACATTAATGAAAAAATATGATTCATCTAACAATAGCTTAACATTTACTGAAGACATTAACAACTAAAATTTCATCAAATCCTTATTCTCCTGGCTTTCAAAGTGTTTGGTTGCCTTTCTCTCTTCTCTCTCTCTTGACTGTTGTGTTTTTTTTTTTTCTTACTTTTATCTGCTCTACAGCGTAGAACAGATGACTTTAATATGCTACAGTAATAGAACTTGTTTACAATGCTTCTTCTAGCTTTCAAACTAACATATCCTTTTCAAAGTCAGAAATTTACCATTATTCTTTTTTCTTCTGTGCAGAACATTATACAGGGTGATACCGCCCTCCTTTTCTGACAGAAATACCATTTTAACACCAGAACACACTGTACTCTCAGTCAGATGCAGTTTTGCAGAGCCACATAGAGCATGTTCTCTCTCATACACCAGCTTAACATTTGCTGGATCAGCAAAACTCAGATGTGATAATTCTTACACTATAACACTAGCATAACATTTTGCTAGATCGTTCAAATTTCTTTTTTCAGTATGAATTGGTGGCAGGAAACTAGCAAGAAAAAGTTGTCAACTTTCACTCTTGCCTCTCATGCTAGGTTGCCAAATTTATTGTAGACATTAAATTACAGTTCCCCACGGCCATGATTTTTGAAAGTCAGTAGTACCCTTCTGTCAATTATTTGGAGCGATTTGCCAGATTAAGGAAATCTGTTCACCAATACAAACCAAAACAACGATATCTCAGAAAGTTTAGAATTAGCTAATGTTTCCATCCAAATGTTGTGGTGATAGGAAGCTTCACGGTGATTCTGCACCTGAAATTCATTGCTTAGATAAAGTGGGACTAAAACAAACTGAAAGGCTGTTTGAGTGTTCTGTTGGATGTAACACCCTCCCACCTTACCCCCCCCCCCCCCTCCCCCCCCCCCCCCCCTAAAAAAAAAGCAACAAAAAAAAGTGATCATTTAGAAGATAACTTTTTGATAGAGACCTTTGGAAAGTCTGATTCGGTGAAGACAGTAGGTTTAACCTGTTAACTGCCTGCAAGCCTGGCATACCCATCCTGATGTGTTTGTTGCTATAGCTTCGACAGGACAGGTACATACATGCCATGGGACGCCCCTGATTTTTCACTCTCCTTAAAATAGAAATCATATGTGGACTGTACTGCAATCCAGCAGAGGAGTATTTCTACGCCATCATGATTTCGATGGTGTGATGGGCTCTGACAACGTTTTCCAAACCAAGCACTGGGCCTTGATGTTAATTACTCAAGATAAACAAGATGACAGTTAACAAGCAAGTTCAGATAGAGCTGATTTGTATCAGAAGAAGTGCTATGGCCTCTACTTTATTAATTCTTTAAGGAATATATGCAGATTTGAATATGGTCAACACCTCAACTTTATGAACAGGGGATATTGACAGGGAAATGTCTGCTCATAAAAAACCTGGCTGACCTGAAAAACAAAGTCAACAAATCATAATAAAGTACTTCCCATAGCTTTGAGAAAAATAAAAGGGACTCAACAGAAACTTCATTCCTTAATGTTACTTCATAAAACTGAAAGTTCTGCAGGCACGCTAAGAACACACAATACATCCTGCAGAAATTAAATCAACAGTCACTGAGACTTCTCTGGCAGACTGCCTGCATCAAGGGCTTTGTTTCCATGACTATCAACTTGTCAATCTAATGTCATTTGTACACTTTTGTGCGTAAATCATGCACTCACTCACTGCATGAAAGGGCACCTGTTACTGTGATGAACTTGCGTTAATAACATGCACTTCTTTGACATAACTCTTTCGTCAGACAAGCTATATGTCCACCGTTTTATTTTTGAGAGTCAAACTGTCACAGGGAAAGAGATTGTTGATCTATCCTTTGGTGAGATGCCTCCTTGTGTGTTTGGGCCAGGTGATCGCTACGCATGAACCGCCGCTCACAAGCCGCCGCACTGAAACCGCTTCTCTCCTGTGTGTGTGCGCAAATGCCGAGAACGTTCGTCAGACCGTGCAAAGGTACGCCCACAGTTCTCCCAATCACAGACAAAAGGCTTCTCACCTGTAACAAAAGATAAAAAAAAAACCCCACTGATTACAACTGGTTCACTCATGACCTTCAGCTCAAGAACATAGCCCATCGAAAAAAAAAAAGTTCCAACTGGAGTGTTGGTGAAAACTTTCTTTTTAATTCAAAAGAAAATAATAATAATACTCACTTAAAAAAAAAAATTCATTATTTGATACAGCATAATATTTAGGGTATGTAACAAAGTAAAGACAGACATTCAAAAGTTTGGATAACTAGCAATACCAGTTTTTGACTGTACAATGAGACAGAAGTTTTCAAAGAGTGGAGACATGCCTGATGGTCAGAGAGTTTCCATTTCTGTTGAATTTCAACATATGAAATAGAAAGAAAAAGGGAACATTTTCTTAAAGTATTATGAAAAAAAAAATTAATTTACTTTGATTCCTTAACACAGTCAACAAAATTACAATAATGGTGTTGATCCGATGAACCATAAAAGTCCAGTACTTTAATACGAAGCCAACATCAGCAAAATGTTTTACTTAAAATTGATTTCCTCTAGTTCTCTCTCTCTCTCTCTCTCTCTCTCTCTCTCTCTCTCTCCGTCTTCTTAAAAGCTGTTGCTTGAAAACGAAATCCACTTCAGAATAAAAAGAAGAAAAAAGTCTGAGACAGTACATTCCCATCCAAAACCATCACTAAATAATAAATCAAACTTTCTGATGAACGGGCATTCATAACATTTAGAAAACGGGCATTCATAACATTTAGAAAAACAAAATCATTTCACCTGTCACTGCACAAAAAATACACCACTGAGCATGTGATGTGTTCTGATAATTAAGCGCTAATGGGTATTTTCATGTCTGAAACAGTACGGCTAAAGGACAGACCTGTATGAGTTCTGATGTGGGCTTTGAGGTGGGAGCTCTTGAAGTAGGTCTTCTGGCAAGGTTTGAAGTGACACACATGCACACGTCTCCGCTTCCCATCTGATGGTGCAGCTCCTTCCCCTCCCTCCACCCTCATCACTTTGGGCACACTGGAGGTGGGTGCCGTAGGTGCTGGAGCGATGGGGCAGAAATCCAAGCGTCCCTTCTTGGAGCCCAGAATTTGCTGCGAAGGGAGGCCAAGAGGAACCGAGCCGTTCACAACGATGACCTGAACCAGGGGAGTCTGTGTGGTGGAGGTGGGGGCATTTCCTCTGCTGGACATTGACAATGTGTTTATGGGCAGACTAACAGTTCCACTGGCGCCTGGCACCGGAAGAGTCACTGCTCCATTCACAGTGGAGATCTGAAGAAGAGGAATGTTGGAGAGGACGGAAGGGGCAGGAGAAGCTGTGGGTTTACCACATGCCGGACAGAAGAAGCTTTCACACATGACAGGTGGACAAGAAGAACATAGGCTGGGTCCACGCGAGCTTTGAAGAACCCTTCAGGCAAGTCTGTGACAAGGCTGCTGCTCAACCGATCTGAACTGGCTTCTTGGGGAGTTGCGATGCACCTGAATCGTGACGGTAAACTTGCGCAACTCCAAATGGCTTGTCAACTGCGGTTTTCTGTCCAGTCTCCGAGCTCTGCATGGTTTTGCACAGACTTGTGACACAGAAGACTGCCTGGGAACTGGAATCTGCGACAGTGCTGTATCCTCCGACAACCGTGGCACTTTGGATGGCGGGGCCACAGCCAGACTGGAGGCTTGGTCATTGTTGTCCTCCAGTCGAAGGTGGCGTTTGCGCAGTGGCTTGCAGTTGTCTGGGATGTGGCTGAGAGAGTTGGTGACGGTGGTGGTGTTGGGGACGATGACTGGAACAGCCACAGGTTGCACCACCCTCTGGGGGCAGCTTGATGGGAGGCTCTTTCAACAACTGGAAACACAAGAAGGGAAAACAACTATCACTACCTGAATGTATGAGTCATCCTGTTACACTGTCGATGGCAGCCAATTTTACTCTGATAGAATAAGTCACACAAACAGTATCTGATGCCAGCATAATACATAAATAAGGGCGATTTCAGGCTAATGCAAAGGTTTATTTTTTTCAGGGAGAAAGGAACAGAAGTGTTTAATGAAACTATATAAATACTTACCAAATATAATAGCAATACTATGTCCCATATATGAAACAATCAATAGTTTTCTTGATGGTTTTGTTACATCTGACAAAATCAAACCTTTCCAGCTCTGACTATCTTTGGAAGGTAGGACTCTCTAACTATATATATATTTTTTTAGCTACATTTCTGTTTCCTTTCTGTTGAAACTTGAAAATCAAGTTCCCCCATCAGGCATGAACATCTTTGTTTTCACAGGATCACAGAAATGAAAGTCATTTATTTACATTAAAAAAAAGCGAGCGAGGGGAGGGGGGTGGGGTAGTGTGGGGTTGGGGTTTAAAAAGAAAACTAAAGCATAGGCCACATGAAAACACCTCACCTGCTCGAGCCTGGTCCTTCTTCTTCACTGGGACAGCAGGGGGGTGATGAGGCAATGGGACGGGAAGAAAGGTCGTGCTGGGTGTCAGTCTGGGGGGAGGGAAGGAGGAGCAGGAATCCTCAGAGTGAGGCGGGGTGGGGCAGCCCAGATGCCCAGTGAAGTAAGGGGGCTGGCGGTGGAGGAGGAGGAGCTGATAGCCTTTCTCCTTGGACTGAAGCTCAGCCAGGTGGAGGAGCGACTCGGCAGCACCCCAGCATCTCTTTTCCTCCATGAATCATCTGAAAAACATGAGGACCCACCTGTTTGCAGTTCCTTCTACAATTCATGAGAACAGGAAGAAGAGAAAAAGCATATGGCCATGTTACATACACACATACATGCACACTGGGAAGAAAAAAAAAAAAAAAGTCACATTGAAATTTTTTTTTCTTTTTTTTTAAAATTAAAAAAAAAATGTGTCGGGAAGCACGTGTGTGTATACAAGTTGATTTTTACTATGTGTGTGTGTCTGAGCGCGCGCGCATGTGTGTGTGTGTGTGTGTGTGTGTGTGTGTGTGTGTGTGTGTGTGTGTGTGTGTGTGTTTGTGTGTGGGAAAGCAGGAATGTGTGTGTACCAGTTAAATTTATTTTTTTTACTGTTTGAATGAGGTACC
>JADBJO010000347.1:32500-40000 GCA_016801955.1 Conus betulinus | reverse complement strand
CCCTAACTAACCCCCACCTTATTTCTAAACCTGACTTAATTCTAATAATATCAAACGTAAACAAAACAAACGAAACAAAACACAAAAGGTGATAAAGTTGTACATGCAATGTGGGCGCAGTGGAGTTGTCTTCTCCTTTTATTTCTCCGTCACTGGAAAAAAAAAAAAAAAAGTCCGCCTACGCAGGTGAGGGTGAAAGAGGGAAAGACGGGGGACGGGGTGGTGGGGGTGAGGGTGTTGAGGAGTTCGGGGAAGATGTGTGTGTGTGTGTGGTGTGTGTGTGTGTGTGGGGGGAGGGGTGGATGGGGGTAGTGTCTGCTGTGACAGCGACGTTGCGATCGGAAGGACATTGTGATCGGATTGTTGTCAGTTGTCGACCCGTGAATAAATTCCGGGTGACTGGACTCCAGGTTTGCGCACAACGGGGTGGTGTATCATTGTCGGGACTGACTGACTGCATGGCATGAGCATTCGTGCGTTTCGGATCTTGTGCAGATGTGGGGGAGTGTGTACGTTTGCACCTGCGAGTGGGGTTCCTTTTCATTGGCATTTCTTGCTGATGTATGAAGAAGACTACACACACTGGCAAAGGCAACGGCAAGAGGCAGCTGAAAAAGAGTTCCAGCTGAATCAGGTGGGGGGACTAACAACAGTGAACTTTATGGGGTTTAAATTTCCCGGCTTAGAACGGCGTCTCACTGGCGATGTGAAAATGACATCCCTTTATTCAAAAAGGCAAGGCCTTGAGACGCCCACCCCTCCAAAGGTCACTGGATCAAATCCTGGCAGCGCCAAGAAGCAAAGGAAGAGGAGGGCGGGGTGGGGGTGGGGGGGTGGGGGGTGGGGGTGAGGTGGGGGAGTGAAAATTCTGGCAGCAGAAGGGCATGTAGGAGTCATGACACGCGTTAGGAGTTCAGTGCCAAAACACTTGTCTGAGAGGGGTATCTCCTGTGAAGACCTGCTGCCAAGCTCTCCTGGGAGTTTCTTCCTGCTGTTATTGTAGAACCAGTTAAGTGGGTCTTTACATACAGGCCAGCTGCCTTCACAAGTTCCCTGTGTGGAGGCTCCCATGCACGCTTGCACGCAGACATGGTATAGTTTGCACATATGCACATGAAAATGTACCTGTGCGGAGGCTTCCATGCACGCTTGCATGCAGGCATGGCATAGTTTGCACCTATGCACATGAAAATGCAAACACGAGCACATGCGCATGGACAGATGCATGTACGTATGCACCACGCACGCACAGACGTAGGACACATACGCAGTGGCAAAGACCACACACGCACGTGCGCTTGTGTGCAATGATTTGTACAAGGTCTTTCAATTCTTCCTTTAAGATGAAACGCTATATAGATACTATTATCATTCTTACCATCATCATCATCATCATCATCATCATCATCATCACCATGGTGATAATTGAATCAAAAGGATATACACAAATTAAAGTCAAGTCTCACGTGTGGCAAAAAGACGCAAAGGGATACCGTCTGACCATAAGTATTAGATGCGCATGTCTGCACACATTTAAATCAGTTGTATTAACACACACACACACACACACACACACACACACACACACACACACACACACACACACACACAAATCTGCAAGTGTTTTAGTTTGCTTTTGGTTCACAATTCCTTTAAAAAAAAAAAAAATGTTGACAACATGCAAGGAAAAGTTTGATTGAAAGAGAAAAAGAATTAAAAGCGTTTGAGGGCAGACCTCGCTGGGTCGTGAGCATAAGAAATTGATACACGAAGAACAGAAAGAAACCGCCTCCAGGCACACAGAATGCCTCGTGCAGATTGCATATCTTGCATTTTTTAATGAACGGATTGCAACGGTACAAATGAACTAAGAAAAAAAAAAAAAAAAAAAAAAAAGGGAAAAGAAAAGAGAAAAAAAATGTGACTACGTGATCTAACCACTACAGAAAAACAGTCTCTGAATTACAGTTTAACATTGGTTTATTTACTTGGGGAGTGACTTCACGCAACATGCACCGTCGTTTTTAACGAGTAGTCTGGGCGCTAACGAGATGGCGCAACTTATTTTAAGCATGGTTTGAATTCTCGATCGTTTTCGGCATTATTATTTTTTTTCCTTCCTAATTTCCTACTTCCGCTTCCTCTGACATTTAATCCGGGTTCTTATATTTCCTGTCAAAACCTGTTGCCAAGCTGATTTTGCCGTAGTGCTTGAAGGACAGGCGGGAGGTTGGGGGTGGAAGGTTGGCCGGAAGCGAGTGGTGAAGAGCCGAACAAGATGAAGGAAAGGGTTAGGCTGGTGGGGAAGGGGTTGGGGGTGTAGCGGATGAGTTGGGATGGGGTGGAGGGGCACGGCAAAATGGTCAGGGAAGGGAGAGCACAAACATAACACAGATACCTGCCAAAACGACGAAGGGAACGCATTTGTTACGTGCTAAAAAAAAAAAAAAAAAAAAGAAAAAAAAAAAAAATTTGCGTGTCAGATCTGACTCAGATCTGACACTGGAAAGGGCAGGGGGGGGGGGGGGGGGGGGGGGGGGGTGGGGGGGAATGGGCGGATGGGGGGGGGTGGGGGGGGGGGGGGTGGAAGGGGTGGGGGTGTGGAATTTGGCGGGATGCAGTTATTTCATTAGGCAAAGCAGACTACGTCATGACACCAAAAAGAAGGTCGGCCTCAACTGACTAGTCTTATGGTATTGCCTGTACACATTCAGACAGGAATGAATCGCATCAGGGTATATTTAGAATTGGACAGTATTGAATGATATCGCAGACTGTTGAACTTGGACTGTGCGGTCATACCAGTTTTGACAGTCGGTTGCCAGCTTGGTTCTTAACGGATCAGTAGAGAGTAGATAAATAAGCAGGGAGTTATGTCCTGAAATGGCTGGCTCCCTGCAGTCGTCTGGAGTGGGACACAAAACAACGTAAACTGAACGCCTTGCTTGCTGGATCAGCAGATCGGCAGACGTGTAAGAATCGATCTTATTGAACTATGATCTCTCTCTCTCTCTCTCTCTCTCTCTCTCTCTCTCTCTCTCTCTCTCTCTCTCTCTCTCTCTCTCTCTCTCATGCGAATGCGAATAAACTTAAACTGAATAAAACGAAAACACTTGTGATCCTCGGGGAAAAGCACTTGTGATCCTTGGGAAACACTTTGATCCTTGAGGAAAACACTTGTATTCTTGGGGGAAACACTTGTGATCCTTGGGGAAAACACTTGTGATCCTTGGGGAAAACACTTGTGATCCTAGGGGAAAACACTTGTGATCCTTGGGGAAAACACTTGTGATCCTTGGGGAAAACACTTGTGATCCTTGGGGAAAACACTCGTGATCCTTGGGGAAAAACACTTGTGATCCTTGGGGAAAAACTCGTGATCCTTGGGGAAAACACTTGTGATCCTTGGGGAAACACTTATGATCCTTGGGGAAAACACATGTGATCTTTGGGGAAAAACACTTTGTGATCCTTGGGGAACACATTTGTGATCCTTGGGGAAAAACACTTGTGATTCTTGGGGAAAACACTGTGATCCTCGGGGTAAACACTTGTGATCCTTGGGGAAAATAGTTCTGATCCTTGGGGAAAACACACTTGTGATCCTTGGGAAAGTAGTTCTGATCCTTGGGGAAAACACTTGTGATCCTTGGGAAAAACACTTATGATCCTTGGGGAAACACTTGTGATCCTTGGGGAAACACTTGTGATCATTGGGGAAAATACTTGTGATCCTCGGGGTAAACACTTGTGATCCTTGGGGGAAAAAAACTCGTGATCCTTGGGGAACACACCTGTGATCCTTGGGGAAAACACTTGTGATCCTTGGGGGGGGGGGGGGGGGGGACCTTGTGATCCTCGGGGAACACACTTGTGATCCTTGTGGAAAACACTTGTGATCCTAGGGGAAAACACTTGTGATCCTAGGGGAAAACACTTGTGATCCTTGGGGGAAAAAACTCGTGATCCTTGGGGAACACACTTGTGATCCTTGGGGAACACATTTGTGAAACCTGGGGAAAACACTTGTCATCCTTGGTGAAACGGGTGTTGTTCTAAGGAAAAGAGTTGTGATTTTGAGGGATGACAAGTTAACTTGGTTTCCTAAGAGATAATAGTATAATAGCCGTTTTGGTGGGAAAGCAGAATTGTTGGCTATGAAGCAAGTATGCTCCCATATGACGAACCCCTTCGCGTGCTCCATGTGACTGACGTGTCCGTCGTGTGTGTGTGTGTGTGTGTGTGTGTGTGTGTGTGTGTGTGTGTGTGTGTGTGCGTGCGTGCATGTGTGTGTGCGCGCGCGCGCGCGCGTGTGTGTGTGTGTGTGTGTGTGTGTGTGTGTGTGTGCGCGCGCGCGCGCCCGTGTGTGCGTGCGTGCGTGTGTGTGTGCGTGTGTGCGTGTGTGTGTGTGTGTGTGTGTGTGCGTGCGTGCGTGCGTGCGTGCGTGCGTGCGTGCGTGCGTGTGTGTGTGTGTGTGTGTGTGTGTCTGCGCGCGCACGCTTGCTGGTGCATATGTACCACGAACGCACACGCGTAAGTTTATGAGTTTGTGGGTACCCCGGGTGTCTGCGCAGCGGGAACGTATGCAACCGGATTCTGTTGATACAACGATTTCCTCCTTTGAAAAATGACCCGTAGCTTACGACAAAGGGTCCACGAGATGAACACCAGTGCTGAATTTCGACATGGACTGTGAAGGGCCTGCAGTGGCAGATACACACCATCATGCTGGTGGTCCCCTGGTCACCACTTGACCATAACATGAACCCAGTCCTGGCCTTTGACCTTTGCTCTACGTGACAATAATACTCCTGACACACCCATGCGGGTCGAGCAGAGTTTGTAACCACTACATCCGCCCTCCTCCTCCCTCCCCCCACCTCCACTCATTTCTCTTTCTCGTAATACACCTCTGCTTCCACCCACCTCTCTCTCCTCTTCCCTCTGTCTGTCTATCTGCTCCCGCCTCCCCCCCCCCCCCCCCCCCCCCCCCTCCCCCCCCCCCCCCTCTCTCTCTCATTTATTAGACATTACGACGCTTTTTTTTCTTTCTGTTAATTCAGTTTGTGTGTTTTTTACACTAGTTGTATAACTATAATTATGTGTACATCTTTTATAATTCCTTTTTTGAGGGTCAGATCTGTGTGTGTGTGTGTGTGTGTGTGTGTGTGTGTGGTGTGTGTGTGTGTGTGTGTGTGTGTGTGTGTGTGTGTGTTTTAAGCCAGCTCAGTTGTGTTTATTCAGTTTTTTGTTTCTCTCTCCTCAAATGTAAAAAAAAAAAAAAATTCATTCTCTTATTCATAACCATCTCTCTCTCTCTCTCTCTCTCCACTCTCTCTCTCTCTCTCTCTCTCCTCTCTCTCTCTCTATCTCTCTGTATGCATTTGCTGTATACTGTTTACATGTGCGACAATTTTCAAGTTTTTGTATTTTACAATTATTATACGACAGTTTGAACTTTCTTTTTACTTCCATTTATTGACCGCCGGTTGTAAAAAGGTCTGCTTGTGCTCAATTTTATTGTCTCTCCCCCCCCCCCCCCCCCCCCCTCCCGTCATTAAAATGAAGATTCTCTCGTTCATTTTTCACTTTATAACGACCTCCTTGCCCTCTCTCTCCTCTCTCTCTCTCTCTCTCTCTCTCTCCTCTCTCTCTCTCTCTCACACACACACACACACACACACACACACACACACCACACACACACACAAACGTTTACAATATCCGCATAACTGTTTCTGTGCCTTCTTTGTGATCCCCTAGATTATGAGGTCGGATGTTACAAAAATAGAAGCCAGCTTGTTTTTATCCCTCCTCCTCTTTATTTAGAGAGAGAGAGAGAGAGAGAGAGAGAGAGAGAGAGAGAGAGAGAGAGAGAGAGAGAGAGAGAGAGAGAGAGATTTGTTTCTCGTTCGTGCTCAGTTTCATGACCAGCCTACTCTCTCGCTCTCTCGCTCGCTCTCTCTCTCTCTCTCTCTCTCTCCTCTCTCTCTCTCTCTCTCTCGGCTCTCTCTCTCTCTCTCTCTCTCTCTCATATTTCTCTCTCTCTCAACAATCCTTTCTCTCTCCACCACCTCCTCTCTCTCTCTCTCTCTCCTCTCTCTCTCTCTCTCCTCTCCCTCCCTTCTTCCGGCCCCCTCCCCCCACCCCTCACGCCCACCCAACCCTCTCGCTGTCTCCTTCACCTTTGTACCCTACCCCCTACTCCCATCGCATACCCCCCCACCCCCCACCCCCCCCATCCCACCCCACCCCAACCCCCCCCCGCTCCCCTCCCCAGTCAGTGTGACCCGCTTTCAGCGTAAGCGGTCTCGCCGTAGTGGAGTGAACTTTGGAACCGTTGGAATCGTGGCAGGCAGGCAGGCAGGCCAGGGTGCTGGGGGCGCGGTTCGATCTGACGAAATAACATGGTAAGACCTGCCCGCGCTGCCCACGCCTGCTCCCGGCGCCGAAATGGGTTAATGTGCTGGATATAATAGAATGACAGCTAGCTGCAGGGGCTGTTTAGGATAGATATGTACAAACTTGTGTAATAGATTGATAGGTACATGTGCTCTTTATAACACATAGATAGGTGCATGCGCTGTTTATGACAAGCACGTGAAAGTGTTGTATGTAATGGATACGTATAATGTGTGCTGCTTATGACAGATGCGTACAGGCGCTGTATATAATGAATATATAGGTGCATGTGCTGTTTATTATAGATAGGTATAGGTAGGTAGGTACACGTGCTGCTTACAATAGAGAGATAGGCGCTTGTGCTGTTTATAATCGATAGGTACATGTGTTGTTCAGAACAGCTAGATACGTACTTATGCTGTTAGTAATAGATACGCACAGGTGGCTGTATATAATAGATAGTACAAATGCTGTTTATAGTAGATACAGGTACTGTATATGATAAACAGACAGGAACACGTGCTGTTTATGATAGATGTATATAGGTGCTGTATATAATAGATACGTATACATGTGCTGTTCATGATAGATACGCGCATGCGCTGTTTATAAAAGATAGATAAGTACATGTACTGTTTATAATGGATGCATACAGATGCTGTGCGTGATAGATAGGTACGTGTGCTGTTTATATAGTAGACACTTAAAAGTGTTGTATGTAATAGATAGGTAAAGTGCACGCCTCTACACAATTCCTTGAAACCATCTTCTTCTTCTTTCTTCTTCTTCTTCTTCTTCTTCTCCTCTCCTCCTCCTCCTCCTCTCCTCTTCCTCCTCCTCCTCCTCCTCCTCCTCCTCCTCCTTCTTCTTCTCCTGTCCTGTCTCTCTCTCACGTCTTTTGCAAAGTTTTTTTTTTTTTTTTTTCCCTGAAATGTTGCTTGTGTTATTTTTGGATTCCGATTTGTATTTCGGGTTAGTGTTCTTTTCATTTTTTGAATAGTTTAGTCACTTTTGAAGTTACTCTCTTCCTCATTGAGGGCAAGATATATATAAAAAAAAAGAAGCTTGTATTGGCGCCGATTCTTACCCCTCTTTAAA
>JADBJO010000347.1:20000-22500 GCA_016801955.1 Conus betulinus | reverse complement strand
CTCCTCGTCTATGCCCTCGGTGAGAGGTTCTATTGGTGTCTTTGGTATTGACAAATTCGTGGGAATTGTTGTGGTGGTGGAAATCTCGGGAGGGGGTCGCTCAGTTGCGCTGGTTCCGCGACTGAGCCCTCATTGTGTCAGTGGGGGGGTCAGGGGGGGGGGGGGGGGGGGACTTAGTAGGTGTGGTGTCCTGCGTGTGTTGGATCAGAACAGGCACCACTGAACACCAGCGAATGACACGGCAGTGCAGTGTTTCTTCCAGTGGGTTGCTCGTGGCGACTTGACATGGTCTGTTCCTTGGGACTGCCGTGCCGAGGCTGTGGCGGGACATGCCAGACTGTTGCTGTGGACTGGGGGGGGGGGGGGGGGGGGGGGGGGGGGGGATGAGCAGTTGCGGGTGGAATGGCTTTTAAGTGACCATACTCACCATGTTATCTTGCAGCTGACGCGAAGTGGATGAGTTAACACTGGTTCTGACTTCATTCCCCATACAGTCCTTTGAATGAGACTATAAACCAAGGCTCCGTGTATGAACGCTCGCATAAACATCTTCCACACACGTAAAATCCCATCACCAACTTTCAGAAGAGAAGGCTAGTTTGGCCGTTGGTATGGATGACGCGTTACACATAGCATGCACCTTCCCCGAAGATGAGTATGGCTCCCTTACTGGCGGGATGAAAAAAAAACGATCATACAAAACTCCACTCCCTTTGTTGGGTAGATGGGATTAATCCTTGTTTGTCTATACAAGGAGTGTCCACAAGAGTATCAGCCTGTGTACGCGAAAAAAAAAAAAAATCTTCCGTGCCACTCCAGTGGCACTGCACCAGGGATGTTGGAGGAGGTAGTCTCCCGCTCGATATGGGAGGAGGTAGATCTCCCGCTCGATATGGGAGGAGGTAGTCTCCCACTTCTCTGCATTGCACCCACGATGCTCATCTCCCACCAGAAATGATGATGGAAATGATGAGATCAGATGATGCTATTCAATGTCCAACCAAATTGCTTTTCACCAGCACTTGGGTTTCCTTTCGTTGGAGATGGACTGCTATACTTTGAATCTCTCTTTGGTGGCAGTGCGTTAATCACTGCGCAAAAAAAAAAAAAAAAAAAAAAAAAAAAAAAAAAAAAAAGTAGTAGAGAAAAAAATGTTGCGTTCTGACATTTATGTTGAACAAATAGAGCATTTCACTGCCTGGCGGCTTGACATGGGTAGACAGTGAAACTAAGACTGTACTCGCTTTGTTCTCCTAAAAACAAAAAAAAAAACTACTCCGCAGACAGAATTTGGCTGCCTATGTTAACAACAGTAGGGTGAACAATAAACAAGTAGGATAACCTTTGTTCCCGTAAGAAAACCTAACACAGAGTAACTGTTATTCAAGACTGACACAGCCTTTTAAACTTGAATAAAGTCAGACAAATACAAAGACGAACAATCTAATAGTGGGGGAAAAAAAAAAAGCGCAGGCCAACAACTCAACTGTCTTTATAGTAATGACTTGGCACAGATTTGGACTTAAGGGGAGGGGGGGGGGGGGGGGGGGGGGGGGGGGGGGGGGTGAAGATGGAGAAACTGGATACATGAAATTAAGAAAATATATATAGATATGAAAACTCTTCACTAGCTGCATGAGGGAACCATCGTAATCCCTTTCGAAGGCAGATCTATTCGTATTGCCTGCTCCGAGGCCTTTATTTTCAGCAGTAGGTGTGGAAAGTAGGCGAGTGGACAGCCTTTAACACTCGTCTTGGAAGGGGGAAAAAATTGGGGGATTGGGTTCCCTCTCTCTCTCTCTCTCTCTTACGTGCGCACGCACGCACACACACATACACTCTCGCTCATATAGTCTCTCTCTCTCTCTCTCTCTCTCTCTCTCTCTCTCTCTCTCTTACGAGCGCACGCACGCACACACACATACACTCGCTCATTTACTCTCTCTCTCCCCCCATGAGTGGCGAGGAAGTCGCCAAGCGAGTTTGATCCCCCACTTACGAAGCGAGTACGCCAACATCCGTAATTATTCCAGAATTGCCTCCATAGTCCAATCTATCCTGTTCGCAGCCAGCTCTCGCATTCCAGTCCCCACACGCACTCAGTCACCGGCCTGTAGCCGAGGAGAGAACTGGGGGCTGCACCGAACAGCGGGGTGACTGTCTCCTGCGCTTTGCACGTTCACGGTGAGGTGAGTCCATCAGTGTCATATCTAGGTCAGTGGGTCGCTCCGCTGCGGAATGCCGACACTGACTCAACAACAACAACGACAACAAACAGTGGCTGGAGAAATGTCGCGGGGCGTGGGCGGCGGCGGTCCATGTCATCAGGGTTGGCTTGCCTTATAACAATAGGCGCCAAGCGACTGAAGAGATTCTTAGAACATGCACGCGCCTAGACCTGTGTTAAACACACACTAAACACACACACACACACACACACACACCACACACACACACACACACACACACGCACACACACACACACGCACACACACACACA
>JADBJO010000347.1:12500-15000 GCA_016801955.1 Conus betulinus | reverse complement strand
CAGGGCAATTCTCTCCAGCTGGTTCCAGGTTTTCCCCAACGCTGTCATATCTGCATGCAGGTCTCGGCGCCAGGAGTTCCTTGGGCGGCCTCTCTTTCTTTTTTCCCTGCGGGTTCCAGGACAATGCCTGCCTGGTGGGTGTTGTCGGCAGGCTTTCTTAGGGTGTGGCCTATCCACCTCCATCTCCTTTGGAGAATATCTGCATCGGCTGGCTTCTGATTTGTCTGTTGCCACAGGTCCTCGTTGCTGATCCTGTCTGGCCAGTGGATCCTCAGTATGCGCCTCAGACAGGAATTGATGAAAGTCTGGATCTTGTTGGTGATGGTAACTGTGGTTCGCCATGTCTCAGCTCCATAAAGAAGTACTGATTTGACGTTGCTATTGAATATCCTTATCTTGGTTTTCTTGGAGATGACATTGATTTCCAGATATTCTTCAGCTGGAGAGAAAGGCTGCTCTCGCTTTTCCGATTCTGGTTCTGACATCAGCATCTGTACCACCTTGTATGTCGACGACGCTACCAAGGTAAGTGAAGTTTGTCCACCTCCTCCAGCGCGTTGCCTTCTAGCATGATGGGGTCTTGGTTTGTGGCATTGGCTTTCATGACTTACTCTTTTCCTTTGTGGATTCAGTCAGTCCAATGTTGGATGACGTTTCTGCCACTGTTGCGGTCTTGTTTTGCATCTGTGGCTGGGTGTGTGAAAGAAGGGCCAAATCATCGGCAAAGTCTAGGTCGTCCAGCTGCTTCACAGAGTCCACTGGATGCCATTGCGCTTGCCTGCAGTTGACGTCTTCATAACCCAGTCTATATAGCGAGAAGGAACAGGAATGGTGAGAGAAGGCACCCTTGCCTCACACCCCTGTTTTTTCACTTCAAAAGCATCTGTAAGTTGACCTCCATGTACAACTCTGTAGGTCATCCCCTCATAAGAATTTCGGATGATGTTGATGAACTTCTGTGGTACTATAATGTTGCAGCAGCTTCCAAATAGATGCTCTGTCGACACTGTCGAAAGCCTTCTCGTAATCGATGAAAGTGGTATACAGTGGTGAGTTCCACTCCAACGACTGCTCCAGGATGATGCGGAGTGTGGCAATCTGGTCGGTGCAGGATCTGTCCTTGCGGAAGCCCGCTTGCTGATCTCTGAGATGTGCGTCTACCTGGTTCTTCATCCTTTCAATAGGATTCTGTTGAATACCTTTCCTGGGACTGACAGCAATGTGATGCCTCTGTAGTTGGTGCATGAGCTGAGGTCACCTTTCTTTCGGCAGTTTGATCAGGTAACCTTCTTTCCATTCTGTTGGGACCTGTTCTTCCTCCCAAATCCTTGCAAAAAGAGGGTGTAATATCTCTACTGTGGTTTCTGTATCCATCTTCAAAACCTCTGCAGGTATATTGTCTGGGCCTGCAGCCTTTCCGTTCCTTAGCTTCTTTATCGCCTCTCTGATCTCTTCTCTGGTAGGTGCGCCGCAGTTGATGGGAAGATCATTCTCAGCTGGCTGGATGTTAGGTGGATATTCTGGCACTGGCCTGTTTAGTAGTTCTTCAAAGTGCTCTTTCCATCTCTGTTTCTGTCCATCCTCACCTTGTATTGCCTTTCCCTCCTTGTCTTTCACGGGCCTCTCTGACTTGCTGAACTTCCTGACAACTTCTTCGTGGTGTCATACAAGTTCTTCATGTTGCCAAGTCTCGCTGCCTCTTCTGCCTCCACTGCCAGATTCTCAATGTACTTCCTCTTGTCTGCCTTCACACTTTTCTTTACTTCTTCGTTAACTCCTGTATACTGTTGCTGAGCTCTGGTTTTCCCTGTTCTTGTCCGGCTGTTGTTGACTGCCGCCTTCTTCTGCTTTCTCTCTCTTCTATTTTCTTTAAAGATTCTGCCGAGATCCACTCCTTTTGATTTTGTTTTTATGGCCTAGTACAACTTTACAGGTTGTAACCCAGGCCTCTTTCATTGCTCCCCATCTCTCATCAATTGTCACTTCTTCCTCAAGCAGCTCTTGCAGGATCTGATAGCGGTTTGAGAGTTCAGTTTTGAATTCTCTTTCTTTGTTGGGTCTTTTAGAAGGACTGTGTTGAATCTCTGACGATGGGTGATTTCCCCCGTCCAGTTTTTCTTCAGTTTCAGTTTAAAGCGCCCTGTGAGCAGATGGTGATCTGAAGCGACATCTGCACCTCTACGGACGCGGACATCCAAGAGTGATCTTCTAAACTTCTTGTAGATGCATATGTGGTCAATTTGATTTTCAGTTGTGTGATCGGGAGAAACCCAGGTGGCTTTGTGGATTCTCTTGTGCGGGAAGATGCTTCCTCCTATGACGAGCTCACTTGTGGCGCACAGGTCTGCAAACCTCTCGCCATTGTCGTTCATGTCACCCCAGCCCATGCCGCCCCATGATCTCCTCATAGCCTGTGTTGTCGCTGCCAATCTTGGCGTTGAAGTCTCCCATGACAACAGTGATGTCTCTTCCAGGGAAACTCTGGAGAACTGTTTGGAGT
>JADBJO010000347.1:0-5000 GCA_016801955.1 Conus betulinus | reverse complement strand
CTTTGTGTGATTATACAGGACACACCATTCACGAGAACAGCCGCCGTTCAAATTAGGGGCTCTTTCCGGTTTTCCTCGCCGACATATCGGAATATGAAAGAAGACTGGCCGAGAAGTCAGACCAATTGATGTAATTCCTTGGTCGTCTGCCGACTTACAGAGAATTTGATGAAAATGGCTTTGTTGTCGTTGATATCTCTGTTCCCCCCCCCCCCCCCCCCTACCTCCACACCCCCCCCCCGCCAAATCCAGGATTTTGCAATGTGCAAGAGTTGCCTACCCTAGGATTATGCCAAAGTTGCAAATTGGCGGGACAGAGGCACGCTGGAAACAAATAGAAACACACAGACATACACACACATACCCATGCTGAAAGAGAGAGAGAGAGAGAGGAGAGATGAGAGAGAGAGAGAGAGAGAGAGAGAGAGAGAGAGAGATCTGAGGTCTTAGATCTGACCTTTGTCTTCAAATTACAACGACCTGAGGTCTTGCATATCACTTGTCTTCCAATTTCAACTGCCTGTGTCTTCGAACTTCATCTGAATTTCTCTCACTTCACTGTGGCGCCGACTCGCGGCTTTGGCCGGAAAAAACAAGGCACACCAGTCTATTAATAAGCTCATAGTAGCGTCATCTGCAAAGGGCGACAATCCGCACACGTTCCAATTCAGTTTCCCACGGACCGGGTCTGCCTCCCACCGCGAGTGGGTCGTTCGAGAGTATGTAATAAAATTAAACCAAAAGAAGGTTGGGGAGGGGAGGGGAGGGGAGAAGGGGAGGGGGGAGGAAGGAAGAGGGGGTGGGAGATGTTGGTGGGGAGTGGTGGGAGGGGGGTGTCTTCATTCAATTTTCCCCTGTAGAGAACAAACGGTTCAGGGCAGAGGGGCGGTGGGAGAAAGGAGGGAGTGGGGATGGGGGTGGGGTGGTGGGTGTTGGCATCGCATGAAACTGGTGTTTGAAATCGTGGCTGGTTTTCTCACTCTTTCTGGTGGAATGGCCCAGTCGCGTCTTGTCATCATTGTCCATCCCGTTGACGATGGGGCGTGGAGGGGGAGGGTTGGAGGGGGGGGGAAGGAAAGGATGATGGCATTAGAGAGTGAAGTGTGCGCGTAATGAATATAGCAGAGACACACACCACCATTTAAACATGTCAGATCTCCCGTGAGGATACCCCGGGCATGGAAGGGGGGGGGGGGGGGGGGGGGGGGGGGGGGGGGGGGGGGGGGGGGAGGGGGATGAGGGGGTTGGAGGGGGATGAGAGGGTTGATCTTCACTTCAGTCTCTGTTCAGTATCTGTCTATCTGTCTTTCTGTCTGTCTCTGTCTCTCCCTCTCTCCCTGTCGTCCTTTTTTTTTTTTTTTTTTTTTTTTTTAAATAAAAGGCCATTCTGTGGTAATCAGGCAGTGAATGGGCGGCGAGACTGTCGACAGTTGTCCGGAGAAAACACGCTGTCCTTTGTGCAATGTCCCGTTGGTCAACACGGTCTTTCCCTGGGGTTTCCTGCTACCCTAAGGCTCTTCAGTACGGTTTGTTGTTGTTGTTGTTATTGTTGTTGTGTTTTGTTTACCGCTTTTGGTTATCTGGGGGTGGACCAGATCAGGCGGAATGGCCGAGTTTGTCTCGGCACAACTGTGTTGATGTCACTAGTTCAGCTATTGATGTATGAAGTGGTTGCGTACACGAATCTCTCTCTCTCTCTCTCTCTCTCTCTCTCTCTCTCTCTCTGCGTGTGGGGGGTGGGGGCGGGGGGAGAAAGAAAGGAAGAGAGTATAGTGTGGTATGATGTGGTGTGGGGGTGGGGTTGGTGTGGGGTGGGCGGGGGGTGGTTGTGGTGTGTGTGTGCGTGTGTGTGTGTGTGCGTGTGTGTGTGCGTGTTTGTGTGTGTGTGTGTGTGTGTGTGTGTGTGTGTGTGTGTGCGTGCGTGCGTGTGTGTGTGTGTTGTGTGTGTGTGTGTGTGTGTGTGTGTGTGTGTGTGTGTGTGTGTGTGTGTTGTGTGCTGTGTGTGTGTGTGTGTGTTGTCTTGCGCATGTACTGACAGCCATGTTAGAACCCTGTGTGGTCGCCTGGGGCTGTGACAGCTCAGAACCTGACACTCAACGTCTTGCCACCTCCGGAGCAAATCACACACCAGCCGCCTGTCAACAGCAACCCACCTCTATAGTTCGCCAACAAAGGAGGGGGGGGGGGGGGGGGGGAGTATAGAGCGGGGGGGGGGGGGGGAGGGAAGTGGGGAGAGTGGGGGGGGGGGGGAATGGGGGTTGTAGAGGGTTTGAGGACAGCAGGAAGATCATCAATGACATGAACAGGATCTGAACAGAAAAGTAATCATCACCGCCGCTGTGCGACCAGTTGTACAACCATGTCAGACAAGCAGTCATGCGTGCATAACCAGTAGCTGAAGACATGAGTGTTCAGTTCTCACGTAATGGACGTGTTGTTGTTGTTATTGCTGTTCTTGTTGGTGGTGGTGGTAGTGGTGGTGATGATGTTTTCTTGTTCTTTTTTTTTTTTTCTTTGGTGTGTGTGTTTTCTTTCTCGCCCTATAGACTACTATGCTATGCAAAATCATTGATCTGCACTTGTTTTTTTTTTTAAAAAAAAAAAAAGGTCTTTAAAAACACAGCCAGCCAAAAAAAAAAAAAAAAAAAAAAAAAAAGCAGGATGGCCGAGCCATTTGGAATTTGGATTTAACAAGTGTAGTCAATACCACCTGTTTGATGTACTATTGCCATTCGGATTTTTTAAAAAAAAGTGCGAAACTAAAATGCGCGCTTATGGGTAACGAAGACTTCCGCAAAGAGCCGAAGAGTGCTCTGAACTTGAAATATGGGAGTGATGACGTCACAGTTTCTGCGTACCCAATCAGATGGAGTTACTTTTCTTGGTGCACTGGAACAAAAATAATGATAAAACAGAATTCGAAAAGGTGTCCTTTTTCATCTTTCGCCCAATAAGGCAGTATATCTGTTTTGTATCGAAGATTAGGTGGATTTTTTAAAAAAGAAGCCTGGATTAGAACTCCGTTTAATTACGTTTCATCTTTTTTTTTTTTTTTTTTTTTCATCCGCCGCTTTTATTTATGACCGTCAACAGTATATATCAGGGTCTGTGAGTCGTCCAACATTGTAAAACTACTTTGGCATTGGGCCACAGAGCAAAACCTCACACACCTGTTATTGTAGCTGCCTGAATCATCATCATATTATATCTGTCATGAGACGTCTGTTGTGGTATTCTCTGGGCCTGGCACTGACTGGACAGGGATACATCAACATAACGGCTACCCCCTAGCAGCTTTGACCAAGCAACTCCCTTGATTTTAGTCACCCCAAAAAAGTATGTTAAACAACATCAACAACAACAACAACAACCAACCAACCAAGCAAGCAAGCAAACAAAGAAACCCCTGCAGATTGAATCATCGTCGTGATTTCCGTGCTCAACATGAAAACTGAAAAACCGGATTAAAAAAAAAAAAAAAAAAAAAAAAATGGGGATCTGATATTTTTTGAGCGTGTGACGTAAGAATTCTGGCCGTTTTTCGTCTTTTTCTATCGAACAAAACTTAATGATCATATGTAAAATCAGGTGCTAACATCTTTGAAAATACTGTAAAACATGGATTTAAAATCTCTTTCCAGTCAGTAGTGCTGTCTGGGTCATTTTGTACGGGCAGTTATACCTGGCTGAATCCTCACGGTATCTGCTACACTTCGGTGGTAGTTGCCGGTTTCTAGCTCAGTCAGTGACTGAATAAAATAACCTTCTCCCACCAACCTCCCCATGCTGTTCCTTCCTCATGGAGGTACGTAGCTGCTCGCGAGTGCGGGTGTAATCGGTATCTGGCGCACCAACTCAAATCTCACGAATTTGTAGATAGGAATAGCGCCTACATGGTTAAGCTGATTTTGTTTTTTCATTGAGATCCACACACTATTTCTTGAAAACTATACGGGGACCGGGCAAAATCGCTCGATCTAAAAAGATGCGCCACATGACCAGCCGCCGTGGCGAAGCGGTAAACATCGTAAACTCCCGGCTAGGAGATCGTGGGTTTGATTCCCAATCAGAGCCATTGATTTGTGGGAGTTTTTGTCTGCCCTGACCGACTCCTACCCAGAGTTGAGTTTGCTCAGGGGCTTCAGCCGGGAAGACTGGGAAGAACGCAGACGAGTTTTCATAAACATGGTGGATGAGACTCTGAGCATGTTGCTCAGATTTCCTGATCAACACCGCAGGTATCTGTATCTCTTTGGCCTGGTTGACGCTGGGATATGATATTATGAAAGTGTGTACAGTACAGCTCTCCCATGCAGTCTGACACTGGAATGGAGGTCCATAGCATCATCTTCATCATCAACCAGCATAAAAAGAAAGTATCCAAATTCTGTAACCCTTCATGCCCTGTTGTCATGGTGATTTTAGTTTGGATTTTCTCTCCCACGTATTTGCCCCCTTGGTGAAGTTCTATCAGGATCATCGGTCTCGACCAATTCATGGGAACTGTCGCTGGACACACGTGGTGGTGGCGCGCTCTGGAGGGAGAGAGAGATACCGAATATTACAATGCAGCAATTGAGAAGTCTTTTTACAGGAAACAATATGCATGTAGGACATATCATAAACAAAATGTATATACAAGGTTTTTATAATAATGATAATTCATTTCAAGGGATATCTATTGACATTATCTGTTTTAGGCACGTTTAACAGTTATACAAAGCATGTGCAAATATAAAATTTCTTAAATTTACACATGACTCCTGAAATAGAATTCGCTGTTTTCTAAACATTATTTCGTATTTTCGAACATTCAGTTACAAAAATGGCGGTCTTTAGTGATAATTTTCCCTTTAACTTTAGTATTAACAGTTGCAATTTCGTTTGTGGAAGGAAAACGATAATAGAAAGGAGGTATATATTTATGCCGTAACAGTGTATACCTTGGGCATTTCAAAAGGAAATGGGTCAATCTTCAACATGATTTCCTTCACATTGTT
>JADBJO010000346.1:1116231-1127620 GCA_016801955.1 Conus betulinus | reverse complement strand
GAGAAAAAAACTCGTCACCATCGTCGAAACCCTGGCAAACAGGCAAAGGGGAAAGCGGGGGTGGGAAAAAAAAAGGAACCAGTCGGGAAGGTCAAGTGGCGCCATCTCCCGGGGGCCGGCTGGGGGGTCATGCTTCCGGGATCCGGAGGAAGAAACCGCAACCCACACGGGGGCGGGTCGGAGAATCAAGGAAGACCCGGGCGGGGGGGGGAAAAAAAAAATGAAGGGGAGGGGGGCGAGGAAAAAAAAAAACAAACGGAGGGGGAAGGGGGAAAAAGAGGGGGAAAGGGGAAAGGGAAAGGGGAAAAAAGTCAAGGCGGAAAAACAATCGGGGAAGGAGGGGGAAGGGGACGAAAAAAGGGAAGGAAGAGTGCAATCCGTCCGGAAAAGAGGAAAGAAAAGCGGCAGGGTCGTCGGCGGAAGATGGCAAGCTCAGAGGAAGGGAGGAGGCAGGGAAGTGAAGCGGAAAGAGGAAAGAGAAATCCCGAACGTCGGAAGAAGGAATCGAGCGCAACAAAAAGAAAATAGGGAGGCAACAAAGTCCGCTCGGGAAAAAAATCAAAAAAAAAAGAGGGGTGCGAAACATCCGACTCAGGAAAAAAAATGGTCTCTCTCTCTCTCTCATCGATTAAGACTGGGATCTCCTATCTCATACTATCAGTACACAAGTGCATAGACACACTTAAGACGCGTAGGTGTTACAAAGGATGTATGGAGTGGGTGCGGAGCCTGTGGGGGGAGGTTTAAGTAGTGAAGTTCTGATGGAAAAAAGGATAAAGTGTATAAAGGTGGGGTGGGGCCGGGAGAAAGGTTGAGGCAACCGATAATATACGGGTGATTTCTTTGCACTGATCGTGCGTTCGATTGACATGACAAGCTAGAGGACACTAGTATTGGTTCCTCTGTCGGCGCGAAATGGCTGTGACAGGAAAAAGTAAAGGGGGAATCGAAAAACCTTTGAATGACTCCGCCTGTTCTTTGATAGTAAGAATGGTTTGTTTGTCTTTTTGTTATTGCTCTCTGCTCTGCAGGTCGGGGTCGCCTCATCGTCGGCTCTCGGTCTCAATCAAAAAAGCCTCGTCAATCTCTAACCATCTCTGTTTATATGGGGTCTCTAGTTTCCTCTCAACAGTTGGTCCCATTTTATTCAACACGGTGGTGACATTTGGGTTTGTTTGTGTGGAGCTTGAATTCATCAATCGATTGTCGCCTTACTCACCTAGTCACTTGATAATTTTATTTTCTATTTCCGATAGTGGTTCCTCGTCAGTTGTCCGGTCCCGTTCGTGTTTAGAATTGTCTATTTCCTCTTCTTTTTTTTTGCTTCTATTCCTCCCCGGAGTCCCTCTGATCTCCTTTGTCTTGTAAGCTTTGTCGATCTTGTTCCTTTGTGCTCTTGGCTTGTCTTACTTTCATGTTTGCCTGTTACTTTCTCTCTCTTTTAATACCCTCCTGTTCTTCTGCCCCATCTTTCTTCATTAGTCTCGTCCCCTAGTTCCCTCATGCTCTGCCTCGTCTAGTGTTCCTGCCCACTCCTCTAATTCTTTCTTATTCATTCATTCCTGGTCCGCTTGACTTGTCAGCCGTCTCTCTAACGTCTTTCGGGCTCCTCTACTTTGTTTTTCTGTATCAGTTCCGGTTTGTTTTGTTGTTTTTTTTTGGTCTCCCTTACTTCTTTTCACGTTGTCTGCTGCTCTGTACGGCTGTCAATTTACTCAGTATTGTGACGGAAGTGTACAGGGTCGGGCGGGCAGACAAGCTGGCTGTCTGACAGAATGTGTGGGTATGCAAACTAGTAGGAATATACGAAAGAATGTAAGAAAAGGATGACAGTGGCAGGGGGTGGAGGTGGGGCTGGGTATAAGTGTGCCTGTGAGAGGTGAAGCACTTGATGGCAATGCTCCGCCTCGGGCATACAGCCATTTTGTCTTTCCTCTGCCATGATTGAGCCAATTTGTGACCTTTTGGCCTTAATACCACACGGCGTCTAAACTACATCAAGTGGCCGACACGTTCTTTGTACCTGGGGAAAAAAAGAAAACATTGACGCTCCATGAAGCTTCTTTATACGCTGCTGCTACATTTGTGAAATTCAGGCGAGCCAGAAGAAACGTTTTCCCCGTGTTAAAACCACGACTGATTGATTACAGGCATTTGGAATGCCTTTCTGAAATGATATCAGATAAACGAAAGCCTTTGAAACCTCTGTTGAGGTGATTTTTTATTCGTTGTCGGGGACTTTGTGTTACTTGACGTCGTTTGTTTATTTCTCGGTTTCGTGTGTTTGTTTTCATGGACAGAATTGACAAAACTCAAGCAGTCGAAACACACCTCATGCACCAGAAATTTGAGTTGAAGCGACATATGTTTCATATTTAGTGGGTGCCTCTCACGCTTCTAGAGCGGTGCTCATTGCTTTTTGAATCGCTTTTTAAGAGTAATTAATTCATCGTTGTGGATTTTGATCCATAATTACCTGCTTGCATGGGCTGTGTCTTTTTTAGGTTCCCCCTTTTTGATTTTTAGGCAAATGTAAGCCTACCATCTTACATAGAATTCTTAATTGTCACCTTCAGTTGGGTGCATCTCTCAATTTCCTGGAGATACTAATCATGTACACACGGGGGTCTACTTGATTTTGTGAGAGTTTTCTGCTATCTTATATGGAAATGGTCGCCACTTACCGTGTAAGCGCAATCCGATTACGGGTTAAATAGCTATTTCAAAATCAAATAACCATCATCTAATACACTTTTTTTTGAGAAACGATATTGCACTGACAACACTTTTAAAGGAAAATGATGAGTTGATGCGGTTGTAACGATTGTTTCAGTTGTCGTCTAGACATGGTCACGCCTTTAGGTCCAAATTCGACCATTTCACAATGTTTACATGTTCTGTTTAAACCTGTGATTTCTTCGAGGAGGGGAAGGGAGGGGAGGGGAGGGTTGTAGTATATTCCTGTGTTTAATACTTGACTTCCCTAAAGACATAAACCATATATACAGATATGTCCAATAAGACAGCTAAGTGTGTGTCGATGTCAGTGGAAAGTACGCATCTTCTAAGGTGGGTATGGGTGTGTAGGTGTCAGCGAATAGGTTTATGCAAAAGACAATTGAGCCTAGACATGTCACATTATGACAGAAGCACCTGATCATCACGATGATATTAATGCGGCTAATAGATTTTGGAATGGCAAGCTATACAAACCTATTTATGAGAATTCGTCCCTTCATCTATTGTGTCTTGAGATGCTTTTTCTTCCATTTCACCAGGGTTTTTTTTTCGGGTGTTTTTTTTTCGGGGATGGGGTGGATTTCATTTTTTTTTGTTTTTTCCGTGTAATTTTCTTTCAGTCGGGGATCAGAGTGAACTGAACTGCAAAGCATATATCAAAGTTCCAGTTAGTTTAAATGAAAACATTTATTGTTCAAACTTAATCGGGATCCTAACACTTGACAGAACGAAACTTTTAAAGAAAAATTTTCACGCGGAGTATTTACATGGGGAAAGGCGGGTGGGGTGGGGGGTGGGGGGGGAGTAGGCTAGTCTCTCACCTATCATACTATCTCTATCTCAGATTAGTTCCTGAATTCACTTCCAGAACAGCACATAACTCCAGAACTGTACCAGTATAAACAAGCCTGTTCAGTTCGTATTAGTATTTTACATTATTGTCAGTTTATATCACTAACTCGACACAGATGTACAAATAACAGAAAAAAATGGGGCAGCAGCAGGTTTGGGGTTAGCAGAAAGGGAGAGATGACTTCCGCGCAACTTTTACTTCTTGCGCATATATTTTGTGTGTGCGTGGTTTTTTTTTCTGTGTGTGTGTGTGTGTTTTTTTATGTATGTGTGTATGTGCATTTTATATGTATGTGTGTATACGAGTGCGCGGCGCATGGTACATTCTCATTTTCTCTCTCTCTCTCTCTCTCTCTCTCTCTCTCCTCTCTCTCTCCTCTCTCTCTCTCTCTCTCTCTCTCTCTCTCTCTCTCCTCTCCCTCCCCATTTCCGCCATCTCTTCTTCTCTTCTATTCTTTCCCTCCTCCCCACTTCGGTTCTGTTCCTTCAGATCTCGCTGTGTTCTCCCATCTGAATTCGTGTACTCCCTTTGCACATTTTCTCTTCTATCTTTATCTCAATACATACTGAAATAGACGTACATGGCGCACAAGAATAGAAACTATGTGGGAGGAAAAAAAAAAAAACCGAGGTCAACAGTGATGTAACATCCACCTGCGTGAATTCCAGTAGCAAAGTTCCTGTTTTTTTGTCAGTTCTGTCTTACACTGAATGTGGTGTGTGTGAGCAGACAGCACTGACTCGTCTCACTGCCTTTCAGCTGGAGGGCAAGGGAGGTGGCATGTTTCTCTGGCGACAGGAGGGGAAGTTACATTATCATGGAACAGGAAATCGTTGATTCATCCCCACCATCGACAAGACAAGAGAATCTGTTTTTCTGACCTCTGCTTTGCTTGTATTTTTTTTATTTTTACTATTCAGCCACTGTATTTCTTTCCCTCCCTACTACTGTTTCAAGGTACTAAATAATCAAAACAGTGTTGTTGTTTTTTTTTCGGCTACGCTCCCTCCAATTTCCATCGTTTCCTCACTTTTCCATTCTGGGTTAAATGAATTACAAAAAAAGGCTTGGGACGCTAGACCTAAAAACAACCAAACAAAAAAGAAAAGAAAAGAAACAAAACAAAACAAAAGAAGCGACAAACCAAACCAAACCAAACCAAAACAAAAACAGATTTCTATGCATTTGTCGATTGTTTATTTTAGTGAGTATTCGCTCGTTAGTTTTATTTGTGTACGTTTTTGTATTTGTTGGCTTCCGGTTTGGTAACGCTATTTTGGTACATTTTTTATTTGGTTAGGATTTTTTTTTTGTAATTTGTTTGCTTCTATGTACTGATGTGTATACTTTTACCAGTGTGAACATGGAGAGACGTAATCAGTCTTGCTGGTTACAGGAACAGCTGATCAGGTTTGGAAGCCGCCCATGCAATGAAGTAGAACATTCTCATGGACATCATGCATAGCAATAAGGCATGTAGTAAACACTGGACATGGAACCTTTAACAGCATCATTTCTTATCTCTGTTCAAGCTATGAGGTTCTTTCTCTCTCTCTTTGACCTTTCGTCGGTCAGTCTCTCTCTCGTCTTGCTCTGTCTTTCTGCCTCGGTCCGTCTATCGCTATCGCTCTCTCTCTCTCTCTCTCTCTCTCTCTCTCACCCTATGTGTGTGTGTTGTGTGCGTGTGTGTGTGTGTGTGTGTGTGTGTGTGTGTGTGTGTGTGTGTGTGTGTGTGTGTGAGTGTGTGTGCGCGCGTGCGCGCGCGTGTATGTATGTGGCGGAGATCTGAAGAACAGGTAGTATGCCGAAAAGACACTGCCCTGTGTTATTTGATCTTAGCTCCCCCTCCCCCCTCCGCCCCCCGACCCCCCCCCCCCCCCCCCCCCCCCCCACACACACACACACACACACACCACACACACACACACACACACACACACACACTTCATTTTTTTCTCTCATCCAGCCAAACATGCAAGGCAGTGAACTCCGGTCCGCTCGGAGAAAAAAATCGGACTGGTTCTTGTAAAGAATGGTGCTTACCCTATGAAATCATGTCTGGTCTTATCCTTGACACTAGTGATGCTTACAGCTCAAAGTGTTGCTCTCGATACATCCTCCCCACCTACCCCCGTCTCCTGTCCACGCATAACCTTTCTCACACTCCCCCCTCTCCATCCTGACAGTCTTTGACAATCGGCTTACTATATATAAGACGTCTGCCAACTTTTCCAGACTGCAGGCACTGAAGCTAGGATCATGTCAGTGCTCTCCCTTTGTCCGTTTCTTCTGTACCCACGCTTCACCAGTTGTCTCCCATCTCTCCCATCGCTGACGGTGGGCAAGCGAGGAGGGGGTTGGGGGAAAACTCTTCACGCTGTCTTCTCAGCCAAAGTCCGTCCACCTCTTTCTGTCTGCCTTATTTCCTCTTCCCCTGTGCAGCTGTTCCTTCATAAGGATGGTCGTGTGCGGTCTTGAATGATCTTGTCGTACGTCCTTACCACTTCAGCTTTGGTTTTCTCAGTGTAGTCTACAACCCTTCATGGGGTCCTGTATGCATTGATTAGACAAATGCCAAGTAGCGTGGTAATGAACGTTTTCCACTGAACAGTATAGACGAAGCTGTGATAGAGAAATAGCTTCGATGTGTCACGCATGCTGGCTGAACGAGATGATGTTCCATTGTATGTTGTAATCGTTGTGTTTGCTGCCTGTCACAGCACCCCTGAAAGTGGCAAACCTCAGCGTGCATTACATCTGTTGCCAGCCAACAGTGTGTGTGCTTCTGAAATCAAAATTTAGCTTGGGAACCGTCCATTTCTCATGCAATGCCCGTTGCATGCACTCTTATTTCGTTGTTAGAAAACACGCACGACATTCTGTAAATCTGTCCGTCAAGGCATTGAGGCAGCGATCATCAATGCTCGCAAACAAATAAGCTACGACACTGCACATCAGTGTTGCACTACAGCAACCACAACCACAATAATCATAACAATAATGATAGTAATAATGATGATGATTGACGGGGAGTATGATGATGATAAAACGATGATGATGATGATGATGATGATGATATAATAACAATAATAATAACAATGATGATGATGATGATGATAGTAATGATGTTAATGAGAATAATGACGGCGATTATGATAATGATGATAATAATGATGGTAATAATGATGACGATGAAGATGAAAACTGATAATGAAATTGATGGTAATATGACGATGAAGATGATGATGTTGACGATGATGACGAAGATGATTATCATCATTCATCATCATCATCATCATCAGAAGGAGAAGAAGAAGAAGAAGAAGAAGAAGAAGAAGAAGAAGAAGAAGAAGAAGAAGAAAGAAGAAGAAGAAGAAGAAAGAAGAAGAAGAAGAAGAAGGAGGAGGAGGAGGAGGAGGAGGAGGAGGAGAAGGAGGAGGAGGGGGAGAAGAAGAAGAAGAAGAAGAAGAACAACAACAACAACAATAACAACAACAACAAGACACAAGAAGAAAAATTTCGCGAACGTGAACAGTATATCTTTTATTCTTTGACCAGTGTATCTCTATCTTTTGCGAGTCTTAACTTCACTGCCATGTCCGTGACTGCAATGTGCCTCCAAGCATAGTTCTGTTCCCCTCCCCCTGTCTGTTAATTCGGTCTCTTTCGCCAACGGAACCGAGGGGGCGGACGGAAAACGACGTGATCAAGAGATAAAGGATGTGGCAATTACAAACCAGAAGAGGTGGAGATGGAAGAGCGAAAATGATACTACGGCTCTCTGTTACACACAGAAGCGCACAAAAAGTTTTAACTTGAACTTCCAACTTCAAATACGCTAAGTTAAAAACGGTGCAGGAATGCAGGTGCAAATGGACAACTCTTTCGTCATCTTGAAACTGATTCGGTAAACTGATATGTCTGTGCGTGTTTGTTGTTGGCACTTTGAGACCCTACACACGCCTCCGCTCCTTCTTCTGTCTGTCTGTCTGTCTGTCTGTCTGTCTCTCTCTCTCTCTCTCTCTCTCTCTCTCTCTCTCTCTCTCTCTCTCTCTCTCTCTCTCTCTTTCTCTCTCTCTCTCTCTCTCTCTCTCTCTCTCTCTCTCTCTATATATATATATATATGTATATATTTTCTTGTCATGTAAGTCCGAAATATTGGGAAAAAATTACATGAGTCTGTTTGTTTTTACCTTCGTGTTATGTGGTTTATATATATATATATATATATATATATATATATATATATATATATATATATATAGTCGGCGCCGCTTTAAGTGGCATCCGGATAAGTGGCACTTTCGGATAAGTGGCACATTTTTCAGACAACGGAATTTTTCAACACTAATTACAACTGGATAAGTGGAACTGCTGACAGATCGCCGCCGGATAAGTGGCACTCGTCCAAGTGATGGCAAGCTTTAGAATGGCCTGGAAACAAAAACTTTCGCTGTTTTCCAGCTCACCCCTTTACTTGTGTTTGACCCAAAAGTCAGTCAAGTGGCCTGCCAACTCTTCATTCACACCAAGCGGTTGTGATGTTGAAATGATTTCAACTCCGGCCGTCATGGTTGAGAAAGAGTCGTGGTTAGCGGACCAGGACCTCTTGCAAGAACCCCTCTCCAAACGTCCAAAGCTCGGAGATGAACTGGTAGAGGACAATGAGGAAGAGGGGGAGGAGGAAGCTGTGGTTCCTGTGACAAAAACAGAGGCCTTAGCAGCAATGGGAACATTACGTAATTTCGTTCAGCAGCAAGGACTGAATAACCTGTATGGGATAATGGAGCGGTTTGAGGCCAGTTTCGCCAGTTTCGCGCAAGAGGAAGCCAATCTTCCATCAAGGACTACTTCGGCAAAGGACAGTAATTGAGAAATGTGGATTGTCCATTATAAATGCCATACACTGCACATGTACAGTGAAATCAGTGTTAACACTCGTAAATCACTTCAATTTCAATTAAATAGATGTTCACAGTTGCCTGACGTTGTTTATCAGTCATTTTGAGTGCGTCAGTTGCGCGTCAGGTTCACTTCGGTTAAGTGGCACTTTCGGATAAGTGGCACTTTTTTCCAGCTCCCAAGCAGAGCCACTTAAGCGGCGCCGACTGTATATATAAGTTCTTATGGGACATAAGGGAATTTGTGGCGGAGTGCGATTATTCCGGTATTTTCCGGCAAGACAAAAGTCTTAACGCATGTCAGGCATGCGCAAAAACACTCCCCTTTTCGACGTATGTCAAAAAAAAAAAAAAAAAAAAAATTTTTAGGCATTTAGATTTGGATAGATTTTTTTTTTTTGTAAATGAAAGTAAAAACAGTTTAGAAGTCTATCCAGACTACACCTGTAAATGAAAGTAAAACAGTCTAGAAGTCTATCCAGACGCTCACACTCTCATGCAGACAGGTCAGTCCACGACCACCACCCCCCCCCCCCCACCACGCCCCCTTGCTGGACTTCAACCCTCTCTTTCACTCCTCCTCTTCCCCTACCCATTCCTGCTGCCCGTGTCACGCCGCGCGAGCAGGCCGCGCTCCCCCCTCTCTCGCTGACTAACACGTCGCTGGCCACTCGCACACAGTGCAGAGTACACACTAGGCTAGCTCGTCCCACGCTGGTAACCAGTCAGCTGAACACACTCTTGAGATCGCACAGCACGACTCAATAACTGACGAATATGGTCGGCAATTCCATCTTATATCATCATCTCCCTTCATGCTCGAGTGAGTCGCTGAATAAAAGATTATTATCTTTGTCAAAAAAAGATTAGCAGAGCCCGCTCAGCTGTGTAAGTACGTTGATTTGGTCGCTACGCTCGTCGAAGGTTGCGCCGCCATCTTTGCAAGCGAGACAAAGCGCTGGGCTGGTCATCCAGTCAGTGATGAGGAAAAATGGTCTTTCCCCTCACGTGTGGTCATTTGCATATCATTTTAATACTGCAGACATATAAGGCTTACTACGCACACTCTATTTCAGTCCTTTGATAGGATAGTAACGAATGAAAATTCAAGACAAATGCATGACGTCAGTGGACGGCCCATAGGCACTGGAAGTACATTTTTACTACGGCGTCAGCTGACGTTACATCTGCTGTGATCTGCCATGTCTCTCAGCAAAGCAGCCATATTAGCCAGGATCCAGGTTTTTCTACTCAAGGCATGATGACTTTTTTTTTTCCGCAAGGCAGCTACATCAGCGGTGAAAATGCACATTTTGCAGCAATGCAGCTACATCAACCGTGACTGTCTCAACAATTTTTCCTCTCTGGTACACATCAGCTGTGTTTGGCAGGTTTATATTTATATATATATAACTTTGCATCTTTTTTCAGCAATGTGTGGCCATGACACTGGTTTGCAGGTTTCTCAGCAAGTCTCCCTCAACGATCTTTTCCTCAGTGCGACTACATCAGTTGTGTCTAAGCATGTTTATATATGTAACTTTGCATGTTTTCCCAGCAATGCGGCCACATGTTATATATATATATATATATATATATATATAACTTTGCTGGTTTTCCAGCAATGCGGCTACGTGAGCCGTGGCTATGTCTTGCGAGTTTTCTCAGAAAATCTTCCTCAATGCAGCCACCCAGGATGTGTTTTTGCAGGTTTTCTCACCAATTCGGCTATTTCAGTGGTGATGATGACCAGCTGTATAACTCTGCATGCTCCTCAACAGTGCGGCTACATTACCCGTGACAAGGGTTACAGGCTTCTCAGCAATTTTTCAGCAATGCGGCTGTATCAGTTGTGTGTTTTGCATGTTCTTTTTCGGCAAGGTGATGATGTTAGCCACGACTAGGACTGTTCCTCCACAATCCAGCGATATTAGTTGTGACTTTTGGCCAGTACGCGTGCAGTTCTGACCCGTGTTGATTGATCCCATTCCATTCCACAGGGCAATAGAAGTACACACACGGTAAGCCCCTTTTCGTGTCCGAAGATTGGGTATTTTACAGATGCCAAAGACAAGACCGCAGCGACGCTGAAGGCCTGCGCTGACAGCGAATGAGGCAGCACATCGACGATGGCCGACCCGGCACAACAGGTGGCAGCCACACCCACGACGACCTTCACGGTACCTCCAGCGCAACAAGCCGCGGACTGGCAGACCAGCATCGTGGGCCCAGTCCAGGACGCACTACAAGGTCCTGGGGGCTCCCCGGACCTGCGGATGCTAACAGACAAAACCGGCGGACAAGGGCGTAGGGCAACAAGTAGCAAAGGCAACCCCCACAAGAAGGACGGGCACTTTGCCACAAAGGACATTACATATATGTGTACACTTTGCTCCAGTGCGTGTGCAAAGGAGCTGTTCAACTGGTTACATAGTGTGGGTGTAGCTATGTTGATGACCTATGAACGCAATATTTGGTGCGTGTGTGTTTTTTGCACATATTATAAGATGCTGAATTGTTAAAGCTTGCAAAGCGCCCAGCAGCCTACGTTGTTAGGTTGGGTGCTATAGTAATTGTTATTATTTTCATTATGATTTCGTAATCCTCAGACAGTCAACGCGCTTAGGTCCACTACCTTTCGGTTATGACTCGGGGGTCAACACTTCATGCCCAAAAAATGAGCAAGAAGTGTCTCATGGCGCTTTCCCCCCCCCAGTTCAGTCAAAGTTCAGATCCCAGGGGAATTGATGTTTTAACCCCTTCAGCAGTGTTGGAAAGAAATCGGCGCAAAGCGCTGGTCAGAAATCGAAAGAAATACTGGATTATTAGCCGTTACCTGGCAAACAATGGTATGCCCTTATGAAACTGTTGTGACTTAAATGTTGAATCCAGTTAC
>JADBJO010000346.1:1106231-1108731 GCA_016801955.1 Conus betulinus | reverse complement strand
GGTGAGGAGATATGTTTTTATCTGACAGTACAGAACTTAAATCATAATATATATATATATATATATATATATATATATATATATATATATATATATAAAGAAAGCTTGCTCTTATGTCTCAGATTGTAGAAATAGGGGGGTTGGTAAGTCTTCATATCTGCAGTGGTAGATGATTCTGCCTAACTGACAGTACGTGCTTGAGTGGGTTAATGGGGAATAATAAATGTTTCTCAAAATGAGCCTTCTGCAAGCTTATAGTCTCCAAAGTGGGAGACCATCTCCAACGGGGAGGAAACTCACTAACATATAACTTCTGGTCAGATACCGATATTTCGAAATCTGATTGTTTCTCCTCAGTGACCGCGGAAAGTGGTAATTTGACTCTCTGCCTTTTCGGTTTTAAGAAGAATGCTATACCAGAAAAAGGCTGTGCAATACCGTAGTATGTTTGTTGAGTTTTCAAAAAAACTAACCAAAGATGCCACCTAAGAAGCAAAAGAAAAATCATGAAAGAGCAAAACAAACTACATTTTCTTGTGAAAAATAGAAAATATAAAAAAAAAAGATAACCTCTTAGGACACAAGTGCTGAGGGTCAGTTCTTGGAATGAATCCGCAAGGGACTAAATTATATATCCATATATAATTATGCATATGCATATGTATGTGTGTGTGTGTGAGAGAGAGAGAGTCTGTCTGTGTGTGTGTGTGTGTGTGTGTGTGTGGGTGTGTGTGTGTGTGTGTGTGTGTGTGTGTGTGTGTGTGTGTGTGTGTGTGTGTGTTGTGTGTGTGTGTGTGTGTGTGTGTGTGTGTGTGTGTGTGTGTGTGTGTGTGTGTGTGTGTGTGTGTGTGAGAGAGAGAGACAGTGACCCATCCCAAATTTGCACAACAATAGAAAACTCTCCTTCCTTTTGATAGCAGTTTCGCCTGTATACTTTTCATCTGGCCACTCCTTGTATCTTCTCCCATTTCCCCCTGTCTGTGTCTGTGCTCCCTGCTTCGTCTTCCTGAACATCGTCAAACATTCTAAGAGCCAGACAACAGCAACAACAACAACAATAACAACAACAACAAACAACAACAACAACAACAATAACAACATCTCCACCATCACCACTAACAACAACAACAACAAAAACCCTCAGAAATAGGTTTTGTGTCTTTTTCTAGATATGCATTTATGTTCCTTTTAGAAAGGGTCCAGCACATACCTAGCTGCGAAATTTCCCTTTTGTTTCTGCTTCAGACTTGTGTGTGTGTGTGTGTGTGTGTGTGTGTGTGTGTGTGTGTGTGTGTGTGTGTGTGTGTGCATATATATATACATATATATATATATATATATATATATATTTGACTAAATAAATTCCAAGGATAAGTACCGAGCACCATTCCAGCAACTTACAGAGCAGATTGGAGTTGCAAACACTGCAAGAAATATTCAATTATAAAACAAAACTTGCTCTTGTCTTTAGAGTGAAGAAATAGGGGGAAGATAAGCATTCATATCTTCAGTGGCAGTTGATTCTGCCTAACTAACAGTATGTGCTTGAGGGGGTGAGTGGGGAATAATAAATGCTTCTCAAATGAGTTTTGAGCAAGCCTTTTAGTCTCCAAGGAGGAGACACTCTCCAATGGGGAGGAAACTCACTAACATGTAACTCCTGGTCAGATACCGGTATTCGAAACCTGATTGTTTCTCTCCTCAGTGACCACAGAAAGTGGTAACTTAACTCCTCTGCCTTTTCGGTTTTAAGAAGAATGCTATCCCAGAAAAGGCTAGTGCGCAATACCATAGTATATATTCATAGCTTTTAAAAAAACATCTTTGTTTGTTTTAACAATAAGCTAATTTACTACTTGGAGTGTTTCAAGTGAAAGACCAGTCAAACACACACACACACACACACACACACACACACACACACACACACACACACACACACACGCACGCACACATACGCACACACACACACACACACACACACACACACACACACACACACACACACACACACACACACACACACACACACACGCACGCACGCACAAACAGACCATTTCTCATTCCCCACTTCTTTTTCTGCTGTCTTTTCAGATCTCTGTATTTTCCCATTTTTGAATCTATATTTTCCTCCTGTCCATCTCACCTGCAAGGTTCTTTTTTTCAGTGTGTACAGAAGTTGATAGAGAGGATATACAAGAATCGAGGTGGGGGAAAATGAGTCCAGTTTCGTTCACATGCGTGTACTGAGGTAGCAAATCTCCAGTATTGTTTCAGTTTTATTCTTACTTAGTCTGATGAGACAAAATAGCAGGTACTCTCTCTTAAGAGGCTATCTTTTTATATTTTCTACTTTTCACAAGAAAATGTAGCTTGTTTTGCTCTTTCGTGATTTTCTTTTGCTTCTTACGTGGCATCTTTGGTTGGTTTTTGAAAACTCAACAAACATACTACAGTATTGCACACCAGCCGTTTTCAGGTATAGCATTCTTTTAAAAAC
>JADBJO010000346.1:1086231-1093731 GCA_016801955.1 Conus betulinus | reverse complement strand
ATGCAGGAAGTGAGGGAGAGGAGTGGGGGTGGGGGTGGGGGTGGGGGATTATTTTCGCTATAGGAGAAAGAAGAGGAAATGAAGGACAAATGAAGACTTGGCCTGGATGACCTGAACCTTTCCTTGCCATTGTTATCCATCGTGAAACAGCCACAGGGGCGGACTGGAGTCAAGGTCAGGACACTTCACCCAGACACTGACTTCTGCTCTTGCTGGCCGTATCAAGTAATATGAAAGATAGGGGAGGAGCGGATGTGGACAGAGAGAGAGAGAGAGAGAGAGAGAGAGAGAGAGAGAGAGAGAGAGGACACAGAGAGAGAGAGAGAGGGAGAGAGAGAGAGAGAGGAGAGAGAGAGAGGTGGAGGGACGGAGAGAGAGAGAGAGAGGAGAGAGAGAGAGAGAGGGAGGGACAGAGAGAGAGAGAGAGGGGGGAGAGAAAGAGAAAGAGAGAGAGAGGAGAGAGAGGTGGAGGGGACGGAATGGGGGAGGGGTAAATGCACAGAATGGTTGTGAGGCTGGGTGGATCGGAAGCATGAAAAATATGTGGGGATGAAAGCAATGCATTATTCACAGTAGCAAGCTGTGCTGGTATTACACTGACAGCTGCAAACTCTCTGCAGTGGGTGGGTCGTCAACTGTTCACAGCTACGGTAGCCAGACAAATCTGGTCAAAGACGTGAACAGGACAGTGGGCCATTTTTTCTAAACAAAGATACATCTTTCTGTGTTTTCATCATAACTGAAGACAACTTGCTTTATTGATGTTTGTCGGAATACAGAAATAGAAGAAAGAAAAAAAAAACAGCTGTTACTATGGAGGGGTTTAGGGTACGACAGAGTTATTAGAAATAGAAGAAAAAGACAGCTGTTACTAGGAAGGGGTTTGGGGTACGACAGATATTTACCATGGACCATATGGCTCCCAAATCGTCAGCTCTACTTGCAAGGTTGACGATGGCGGCTAACTGTAGTATGGGATTCATTTTGCGGAGAGAGAGAAAAAAAAGTGGATGACAAAACTGTGACGTCATAACTTGGATTCCCCATCATCCTTGAGGTCGTCAGCTTACAACTGAACATGTTATCAGGTGCAATCCCTTGTGACTGTAACAGGAAAGAAGAATGAGCCTTACTGCTCCACATGTGTGTGCTACTGCAGTTATGCAGAATGTATGCCCTGAAAATATTTTATATTGTTAACTTCTGGACACTGAGTTACTAAAATGGTCTTCCACTTTGAATCATTATTTATTAATTTTCTTATCCAGGACAATTTCAGTGCTTGCATGAAAGCATAGATATTTGGTAATCCTATGCCCCCATTTTCAATTTCATGTACTGCATATTTTCGTTTAATTTTGTCAGGCTTTCCATTCCAGACAAAATCAAACACGTGCTTTGTAATTGTTTTATAACATCATCAGGAGGGTTTGGAAGCAACGACCACAAGTATACGAGAAGACCCCCATCCGACAGTAAAATCGATTTATTGATAGAAAACTCATTTTCTTGATAAAATTAGAGATATTTCTAACGTTGTCCGCGCCCTCGTCATTATCAGTACCCCCCCTCACTACCTCCAACCCCCCCCCCCCCCCCCCCCCCCCAACTCCCTTAATACCTCTTTTCTCCGTCATGTGATAGTGTTGTTTTTTTGTGGGCACATGACCAAAAAGAAAGAGGGAAAGAAAAAATGTATCTGTCCTGTATTCCCGATTGCGGAAGTTAACCGGGAAGGTTCCAGTTTGTTGATTTGCTTACTTTGTTTTTGTGTTGATCAGTTTTTGACAATTTTACCATTTTGTCTGTTTCTTTTTTAATTTTTTTTTTTTTAGTAGTAAACTGACATAATGTTATTGTCCTATTGCTTCAGTTTCTTAAGTGCTCGTGTCCGTCGGTCACCCACTGGCACCAAGAGGATGTTTTACACATATTATTTTCCTTTTGTTTATTCGTATATTAAGTTCTATTTGTCCGAGTTCAATCATGGCATCTTTGACAACTATGTCTCATTGATGAGGAGCATATAACATAAAAGAAAAATGCAAAATTATAATGGGTAGCCAGAAAATATCGTCTCTTAACTGCCAGGGCCTTGGGAATTTTGGAAAAAGAAGGGATGTGATTCAACATTTGAGACAAAAGCAATACTCAGTGTATTTTCTGCAGGATACGCATTTTACGAAGAAATTAGAACGCCAGATACGAGCTGAATGGGGATACGAGTGTGTGTGTTTTCTTCTAATAATAGTAGATCAAGGGGAGTAGGTATTTTATTCAACAATAATTTTGAGTTTAAATAGAGAGAAAACAATCAAGGATACGAATGGAAACTATGTTATTGTCCTTTGAATACGTTGGGAAAACAGTTAACATTAGTGAATATTTATGGCCCGAATAGAGACGATCCTGCTTTTTTCAGGATGTACAAAACAAAATAGAAGAACTTGGTAATCCAAATATTATTATTGCTGGTGACTGGAATTGGTTCTTAACCCAGCTTTAGATTATGATAACTATAAAAAATATTGACAACGCCAAAGCCAGGGAGGAAGTAATTGAAATGATGTCTAAATTTGAGCTAGTATATATGGAGGGAGTTTAATCCAGAAGTTCTCAGATACACTTGGCGAAGATCAAATCCACTCCAACAAAGCCGCCTGCACTATCTAATTGCTTCTGAAAGATTAGTGGGAAACGTGAGTAACTCTGATATTTTTTTTGGATACCGCAGTGACCATTCGCTGGTTACAGTTCAATTTACCTTTAAAGAGGTAGAAAAAATAAAAGGTCTTTGGAAATTTAATTCAACATTTATTAAAGATTACACATATGTACAGTCCATAAATGATACAATAGAGAATGTTAAAAGTCAATATGCAGCTGTACCATACGACAGAGAAAACTTAAAACAGATACCAAATGATCAAGTTCAGTTTGTAATATCAGATCAGCTATTTCTTGATACGCTGCTGATGGAAATTAGGGCCAAAACAATTACATATAGTATGAGTAAGAATAAAGACCTGAGAAAGGCTGAACAAACTTTAGAACACGAAATACAGTCCCTTGAGAACAATCTGCATCTGAACGAAGCAGACAGAACAGCCTTAATGAAAAGAAACCCCAGCTGACAGAAATTAGGAAGTCTAAAATGGAAGGAATTCTGTTGAGACCAAAAGTAATGTGGGCATTGCAAGGGGAGAAAATAAATAAGTATTTTTGTTCTCTTGAAAACAGACATTATGTGAGTAAGCAGATGCTAAAACTTGTGAAGGACGACGGCCATGTTTTATCAGAGACCAATATGCTAATATTTGTTGTGTGTTTGTGATTGTTGGTGGAGTTCGCGACAAGACGAGGATGATGATGGTGATGCACTGGCATAAAAACATATTTATAAGACAAACCATTTTCATCAACATGGAAGGACAGTTAGTGGCATCATTTATTGACATAACTAGTACAGCAACAACGTACACGTCTGTAATTATTGACGATGTAAGTGATTGCTGCAAATACTTGTATATGTCTGTGGAATACTTTCGAGGGTCTTTTTTGAAGGCGTGCTGTGAAGAGCACATTTTCAAAATTTTCAAGGGTTCCATCATTCTCCCATTCTTCCCACGTTTTTTTTTTTTATTTTATCACCTGTCATTCGCTATGCAGATCTATAAGTTCTATTGCTGATGGACAGACTCATCTGAACTGTAACGTTTACGTGTTAATAAAGAGCGTCTAAGTTTACTGTGCTGATGTTTTTGGTGTACTGTCACTTTCAGTCTATTTTTTACAACAACGAAACCGAGAAAGAAAGAAAATCAGACAGACAGAAAGCAAGAGTGAAAGGAAAAAAAGAAAGAAAGAAAGATGAAAGAAAAGAAGAAAAGAAATAAAAAAAAGAAAGAAAGAAAGAAGAGAGAAAAGAAAGAAAGAAAGAAAGAGACAGACAAACAGACAGACAGACGGATGAACAGACAGAAAGGAATCATTCGTAACTAGTGAAAGGTATCGAAATAGAGAATTAAATGCACATTTATAGAGAAAAATATGATGTCTAGTAAACTGCCAGCCGATATGTGTCTGGGCTGAATACCTTTGTAAGTTCAAGTCTCCCCTATCTCTCCTGTGGATCCGAACATTCCCTGAAAACCTTCCTTGAAACAAAAAAATATAATCAAGAATAACCGTAGGAACGAGCCAACGAGGGTAGACGGAATGCAAAAGTATTGTATAGGAAGATCACAAATCGTCTTTCAACTGGGTACATTCACCTACGGCAGACTGGAAGTCCATGCAGTGCTGGGGATTGGCAGTTCACAGAAAACAAACTTTAGTAATCAATGGAGACCACGGTTTTTGTTGTTGGTTTTCTTTTTGGCTCCTATTCTCACGTCGTCGTATGTATTATCATCTGACTGACCGAAAAATGTGTGCAAGATCGAAAAATGTGTGTAAGATCTCAACATAGCAGACGGAAACACTTGCAACAAATCAAAGTATTTTGGTAGGCACGTCAGCTCAACAAAGAGATATTCATTTTCTTTGGCATTCTTACACAGTGCGCACATCGTAGCATCTTCATCAACATTAGTAAACCAATACCTCTGTGCACATATCTCAGATGTTCCAAATATCATCCTTGTCATACAGTTCTTTACATGTCTGGCAATGTGAAGTAAAAGGTATGCTTTAAGTTCCCTCGACAACGTCAACGTTTTATGAAAAGCATACCTGTCCCTGTTTTGAATGTGTTCTTCCCATTTTTTTTTTTTTTTTGCCACCTGTTATCAATCAGCCTCTGACAATTTTTCTTGAAAGAGACTTCGATATGTTCAATGCCTTGAGTGATCCAAACCAACCCGAACCCATTTTGATGCAAAATTCAGCCCAGCCTGAAATCGCCAGCCTGAACTAAGCAACATTTCATACGCTTTATGTGGTAATATTTCCTTTAGAGAGAGAGAGAGAGAGAGAGAGAGAGAGAGAGAGAGAGAGATGGTGGGAAGAATACAGACTCTTAAGTAGGAAATGTCATTAGACAGCCGCTGTCCGGTGTTAACGTCTGCCACCTACCCTCTCTCATTTCACTCCCAGGGTCCAAAAGGAAAAGCAGCCGATTGGTTTAATCCCTGCTATTTCATTTTCCAAGACCGTACTCAATTCTTTGATAGTTGATTTTTGGAAGGGACAGCGGAGCGTATACTCTATACACAGTGAGACAGTGACAAAGGTTGGTTTGGATGTAGATCAAATGTAAAAGGGTGTGGGGGGGGAGGGGGGGAGGAGCTGAAGCAAGGGAATACAATCTGACCGATCGCGTCTCTTGATAGATAAAATACATTTATAAAAACAGACGTTTCATTTCGAGCTACTGGTCTTCAGTCAATGTACACAAACTTAAAAAAAACAAACAAAAGAAAGAAACGAACAAAGCAATAAACGAAATGAAAAAAAGTCTGTTCTTTCTTGTGAGGGGTTGTGATTGTTATGTTCTCTTGTATTTATAAAGGAAGGGAATGAAGCGATGAAGACGCAAGGGAGGGGGGGGGGGGGGGAGGGGAGGGAGTGGCGGGGTAGGGAGAGAAATTATTGTCAACACATACATTGACACATTGTCAGTTTACACACACACACACACACACACACACACACACACACACACACACACACACACAAACACAACACACACACACACACACACACACACACACACACACACACACACACACACACACACACACACACACACACACACACACACACACACACATACATACATACATACATACATACATACATACATACATACACACATCTATCTATCTATCTATCTATCTATATCTATCTATCTATCTATCTATCTATCTATCTATCTATCTATCTATAGCATTGAGCCTCATTAGTGTGTTTGTGGAAGGACCAAAGGACCAGCTATCCACAATATCATCCCCAGCAGGACTAGTCAAACGGCATAACCATTCCTCACCCCCCAACACTTCGTTTTCATTAAATACCACGTTCTCTCAAATCAAGCATATCACCATGAAAACCCGACCAGGATCCTCCCCCTATGACTGCCTTTTAATGTGAAGGGACTCTTTGAGGTCTGGGTATTCCAGGCCTGCACAAACTCTACGCCCTTGAGCTACACAGGAGATAGGGAGAAGACAGGCTGCACGCCACATCCATGTCAAAAATGATTGTTCTCCAGGTCATTAACGTCGTGCACAAATGTTCACATTTCTATCAAAGTCACGCACAGAACTGTACAGTGAGCTTCCTTTCCGGACATCTCTATTACCATGAAAAATGGACAGCATTTTGTCTTTAGTTTTCTACAAACTGCTTGACTCGCGTTCACAGCTGGACTACTACCTAACCACAAATCCGAATGTACCATAGTCTAAATTTCTTCACCTTTGTTGAATCTGTTCCAACTGGCGAGAATTCTGTCTTTTAAGACCGTTCAATGTCTGACTTTTTTTTTTTTTTTTACCAACCATGCACACCCCAGCATCTTAACAGTGAAACTCTTGATCGCACCATCACTAAAAACAGTATCTTTTACAGTGAAACTTTTGATCGCACCATCACTATATCCAGCATCTCCGCCTGAGAAGCTCACCCTCTTCCCCCATAGAGCGGGCAGATTGATCGCTTCTTCTCTCTCTCACACACACACACACACACACACACACACACACACACACACACACACACACACACACACACACAGAGAGAGAGAGAGAGAGAGAGAGAGAGAGAGAGAGAGAGAGACTCTGGACAGAGAAACTCTGACACTTGGACACTTTGATATTTCATGGTCATTACCAAAGACAAGGGGGGAAGGGGGTAACAGAACAATAACATTTCCCTCTTCCTTTCCTGCAAACAAAAAGGAGAGAGAGAGAGAGAGAGAGAGAGAGAGAGAGAGAGAGAGAGAGAGAGAGAGAGAGAGAGAGAGAGAGAGAGAGAGAGAGAGAGAATCCGATTTCCTTTCATATAAATCTCCTGAGGACGAGAATTAATCAAGAATATCAGTTATGTCAACCGAATAGGTCTTTCCTATCAGTTTTCCAATCTGTGTATGTGTTCTTTTTCAGGTTATGAAAAGTAATGATTTCTCTGTGATTTTCCTCCTATAAGACACTTTTCGACTCCGTCCGGATAGTACTCGACGTGGTCATTGTAAACCCGGTTTGAAGAAAAGCAGATTTAGAAAATCGATATGGCCTATCCACGAGCTATGGTAAAAGTTGACAAAGACATCTACTTGATGTATCTGAGCTAGTTTTCTGTACTTTACACATTGTTGATTGTAGACATTATGAGAGGGGGGGGGGGGGGGGGGGGGGGGGGGCGTAAGCAAGTGAGCTATATAACCTGGGGTTCATTAGCAATGAGAGATCAAAATTAAAAAATCCTCTCAAGGCAGCACACACATTAGCACTGTGCCGACTGGAACCTGTATAGAAGGGTCAAGAACATCTCCCTGAA
>JADBJO010000346.1:1058731-1068731 GCA_016801955.1 Conus betulinus | reverse complement strand
AGAGAGAGAGAGAGAGAGAGAGAGAGAGAGAGAGAGAGAGAGAGAGTTGTCTCGACACAAAATAGAGGCAAGACCCCCCCCCCCCCCCCCAATCACACACACACACAAAAGCAGTGTGAAACAAGAGACAAACAGACAAGAGAAAAAAAAGGGATTGTGGGCAAAAAGGGAGACCAGCCAACAGCCATAAAACAAATACTTTCATGGTAAATAAAACATAAAACTAATGAGGGCGGATCGGGCTATATTTGGATACACCTGGTGTGTGTTAGATTCCTGGCTATGTTTAAACAAATAGATGGGACATACTTGGTTGTCTAGACAAATATAGCGGCTAGCGGAGATGGATTAATCGGATCTTTGGACAGATCGGGACACACCACACCACTGTCTCAGAGGAATTCATGTCATTTGCGTGGGATAAGCTCTGAGCAGAAAACAGATAACGATGTTCTAAACTCATAATGGGGATTCTCAAAGTGCCGTTATTAGAAGGGGCTCGTGTAAGACGATGTAACAAATGTTGCGGTGATCGAATGAGAACACCAACTTTTCGGCACAAGCAGCCAGTAAATTCTTTGCATTATCACACACCATCTGTGACATGCACATTGAGAAGGATGGCTCCAACCAGTATCGGCTTCTCTCCACAAAAGTTGAAGGATGAAAAGAGCAACAACACGGCGAGATGCCACCGAGACCACAGCAAAGACCTTTATATATCCACCTCCCCAACTTTCCCTGCCCCCGCCTCTCTCCCACTCCTGGTCGTCATTTTACGCATGATTTATGAAAATTCCCTTTTTATTCAGTTCTATTATCATGGCCCAAGCAAATCTGAAGGTCGTTTCAAGAGCTGTCAACACAGACGGGAACGCTGAACTGTCCAAAAACAAACGAACAGATAAGCACTGTATGTATTTGCAAGTCACATGCATTGATTTCATTACTTGATAACTAGTCTGCAGACAAACCTTAAACTGGACCCCACTGACAGCGCTACACATTCTCTTTCATTGTTCATCCCCACTGCAGAACATTGATGGAACACAGCTAAATGCAGCTCGAACAAAACAATAAAATGCGTCATCCCCGGAGGGAGAGTTACTTGCACTGGCAATCATTACCGCCATAATGGAATTTAGTAGGTGGTGTCCTGCGTATGTTAGATCAGAACAGGCATCACTGAACACCACCAAAGTGATTCAGCAGCAGTGCAGTAGCTCCTTCGGTGGGTTGCCTCTTGACAACTTCGACGTTGACAGCTCCTTATGGATTACAGGTGTCAGGGCCGCCACGGGACAGGAGCCGGGTCGTGACTGTGGATTGGGGGGTGGTATGGTGCAATGCCACTGAGGTGGCACAGAAGATGTGAGCACAAACAAAGAAACAAAAAGAAAATTGCCAGCCATGCAACAAGACACCTCGCAATATACAGCTAGTGTCCGTCCTGTACAGTGTTCACAGTGGTCGGTTTACAGCAAAAAGCCAGCATCTTATGAAATACAGCCAGAGAAAAGGGAACTCAAGGATCTCTCTCAACCAAACAGAAAAGAAGTTTAACAAATGCAGCAAAAACAGCGGGCGATAGGGTAAAAATCCGAAAGGGGACAGACTGATTGATAGGAAAGAGGCAATCCACCGTACAGAATTTCATGGAGGCGGTGATGTGTGTTTTAGGTAGGTCCCATAGTGGGTAGGGAAATCCATGGGAAAAAAATGTGAAAGGTGACAAGGAAGAAGAAACAGTATGTCCATGGCTCACTCCGAGCATACACCTGACAGGTCTTGGTTCTCTGCTGTTTTTTAGGGGAAGTTACAGTAAAGAAGAAGAAGAAGAAGAAGAAGTACAACAACAACAACAACACAACAGCAACAACGACAAGATCAAGAAGAACAAAAAAGGATGGAAAGTTTAAAAGCTTTTGTTCTAGAAGAAAAGTTTGTTGATAGTGCAAAAACCGCTGTTGGCTGACATCCCTCGCAAAGGATTAAGGCTTTCCTTCACTTCCCCATTGTGCCATACCACCGTCTCTGATTCCGTCTTCCCTCCCTTAACACACACGCGCGCTCTATCACGCGCAGGCACACGCAAACACACACACACGCGCGCGCGCGCGCGCGCGCGCGCGCGTACGGAAGAGGGGAACAAATACAGAGGCATAAAGACAGACAGACAAACAGACAAAATCAAAATGAGAGAAAGAAACGAGACTTCAACACTTAAGACTCAACTGGTTTATTCAAGGACAACTTAAGCTCATGCGAAACAGTGTCAGTGACAAGGCATAAGACTCAACTAATTTATTCAAGGAAGACTGAAACTCATGCGAAATAGAGTCAGTAACAGCATATTCCTAATGTCGCAGGAAATGTTGGCGCAAATTCTACAGCAGCTGATGGCAAACGGATACTAGTACCTAAAGTAAGCCGGAAGTGATTCCTATGGAAATGTCCTACTAGAGTGTGTCATGTTTTGAAATGGACATTGGTGAAAACCTTTTATGTTGTTCATATAATCTATCGAAATAACCAAATTATTATCCGAGTGCAAGAGAGAGAGAGAGAGAGAGAGAGAGAGAGAGAGAGAGAGGACAAAAAAGCAAGAACTTTCTAAAATCAAAATTGTTTTGCTATACTTTTGTGAATCAGACTAGAGTCCATGAAAATACTGTTGATGTCAGCAGGGGCAAGGCACTGCTGCATTACTGACCGTGGCAAACGGGGACCAGGGAAAAATAATCGGTGAAATCAGCAAATGGCAAGGACAGCTTTGGAGGTGTTCTTCATTAACTGCTGTAATACCCTCTTCCCCTTACTTCCATAGTATACTTCTTCTTCAAGTGTTGTGTGCGGTTAGCTTCTTCTTGCGTCAATAGTTTCAGAATGTGATGACTGCGGAGGGAAATTATAACGAACTTGATATGAAATTACTATTCCACCGAACGAAAGAGACAAAACAATTACATCCATTTTGTGCCTCATCTGTGGAAATACGTGATCGCTCATTCTTCGTTTTCGTTATCCTGAATGTTGTTTGTCATGCCTAAAGAAGGCCAAAGGGTCGAAACGCGTCGTGTTTTTGTCTTGTAATTTGTTTGTCTCTTTTGTTCGGTGGGATAATAATTTTTCTTTTCAAGTTTCTCGGATAGCGTTTTAGTTCATGTTTCTGTGGGTGGCGTGGTCGTGTTCCTTCAAGTGGTTTAGTATCTTTTTTTTTTTTCCTCTAAGGATCGGCGTCTCTTCATTCCTAGACTTGATCTATATTTTTCCGGGTAAGACGTCGCCTTTATTCAACGATCATTTCAGCTTAGTGGTTTATTAAATGTCTTTTCATCGTCAGATGATATTAGACATTTAAACACACACACACACACACACACACACACACACACACACACACAAAAACTTATCATCATGTAAGTATATTCAAACCCACATCTGATTTATGCATATTTACGTAAGTGACATACCCTAGTGGTACACACAATGTTTGATCTTTATAAGAGTTTAAATGACATCTGTTTTCGGGTATAATGTTTTCTTCATTTACAGATTTCAGAGTATTCTTTCCTTCGTTTCAGTGTCTCCTTCATTCATAAGATTTATGTGACTTATTTCTTGTGGGTTTCTTGGTTCAGTGACTCCATCATCCACAGATTTATGTGGATTCTTTCTTGGGAGTTAAGGTCGTCTTTTATAGGATACATTGTCCGTCTTTCATATGACCTAACGTAGTTGCGCTAGTTTCCCGTGTCAGTGTCGAGTGGAACAAGGATACAAAAGAAGGGGTTCCAGAGGGAATACTTTCCAGTAAGACATGACAGTTAGACCCGAGCTATATAGCAGGCCTCCTGATTCAGGCATCTGGAACATGGATCCTTGCTCCCAGATGATTTTGGGCTGAGCTGCAGAGCTGTTGAGGAAGTCGGTGATCTTCGTCCTGAAATAATTCCTTGTGCAGACCTGGTACCTCCTGATCGGGGTGTCCTTTGGTTCAGTGAAAGCCTGACATCGAAAACAGTCAACAGGTGAATCCTTTTATAGGTTTTAATTCCCTAATGGTATGGGAGTTGGTGTCACCTTTCAAATTCTGCTACTGTTCTTGATATCCTTTCATCGGATTCAATATCGTTTATGTTCATTCCTAGGGCTGAGCAACTAGTGCAGACTTCCTTGGTGGTTTAATTTCATCTTTTAAAGGAATTGTGGCGTTTTCGATTCCATACGCTATAGCATCTTCCTTTCAAAGGTTTTAATGTTCTCCTTTCTTAGAGTTATGGTGTGCTTTTGTCAGTTTATTGCCTTATTTGATATATGTTTTAGTGTCTTATTTTCGTTGGAATCGTATACGTTTTCTTGTCAAAGGGTTAGGGTCCTCTTGTTTTCCATGAAGGGATGAATCTCTGCCATATTGTTCACTGAACTCTTAATTCGAAGCATTAGTCTTTGTTTTATAGTGTCGATTTCTTTCTCTAACGCTTATGCTTATTCACAGTCTGCTTTCTGTTCTTTGGTCTCGGTGAGTAGAAATACGCTGGCATTATTAAATTGGAAATGAAATGAGGCAGTGAACATGCAATGGCATTGTTAGTCGACTCCCATAAAGAAATCTAACAGAGTAAGTTTTATTCAAGACTGGCTACGCCTTTTAAACTTGAATAAAGTCAGACAAATACAAAGACAAACAATCTAATAGTGGGGAAAAAAACAAGCGCAGGCGAACAACAACTAAATTGTCCTCATAGTAGTGACTTAGCAGAACTTTGAACTTTAAGACGGTGTGTGTGTGTGTGTGTGTGTGTGTGGGGGGGTGGGGGGGGGCAAGATGTAAAAAATGGGAACATGAATTAAGAAAATATGAAAACTCTTCACTGGCAGCATAAGGGAACCATCTCAATCCCTTTTAAAGGCAGATATATTTATATTGCCTGGTCCGAGGCTTTTCGTCCACTGTGTCGGAAACTCATCAGGAAAACACGGCTGGCTGTATCTGCGCTCCCGGCGTCAAATAGAGACACACCACAGTCCATAATACCGTGGTGTTCTCACCACCAAGGGTGCAAAAAAGAATCCAATAGTACCCCCGAAGCAGCCAGCGAAGAGTAGTAAAGGAAACCAAACGAAAGTGTGGGGAGGAAAAAAAGTTGCTGAAAAAACTACAGATATTATGCAAATAGTATAAATGTAGGGGGCAATCTTTGAGCCTACGCTTGAGGATCCACCCAAGGATGCATAGATCAAAGACCAAAGACAGACAGAAACTCTACAAATAACCTCACCTCTGTCTTGGATTAGCGACATCTTCATCGCAATTTATCTGAAGGTTTGTTTGTGTGCAGCTCATAAAGGATGACCCCTCTGCGAGAATCACCACTAATCATCCAGAGGAAATAAACGAGCCCCCACCCCTCCCCCACCCCCTCTTTGCTTTTACAAGAATTTTAGACATAGCCCCCTCCTCTACTTCTCACCTCCCACTCCCCACCCATTTTGGGGAAATTTCGAAGATGAGCCCCCCCCCCCCCCCCCCGCCCCGCCTGCTATATAGACAGCAGTGAAGTCACTTCAAGCGTGTGTGTGTGTGTGTGTGTGTGTACTCCCATTAATATCCTAACCCTTGAAGCCGTGTCAACAGACACTGCTAGGAAAGTTGTTAATTGCTCCTTTCTTCCCATCCGCATGAATGCGTGGAAATCGTTTATGGCCTGGTAAATCCGCTATCACCGGCAAGGACCCAACGCTTGAGAACAGGTCTTACAGTGCAACCCCCCTCCCCTCCCCCCCCCCCCCCCCCCCCCCCCCCCACGCACACGTGAAGCACGATATTTTCCACTTTCGTTTTGCATTCAAAGAGTGTCTTCGTTGAAGAAAAGGCTCCAGCTGCCATCTCCTCTGCCCCCTCCCCTCTACCGCCCCAAACTCGGGATCCATCTAGTCGTCACTTATATCCGTTCTGCTCTCGCGCCAACACTCACGTATTCGTTCATTGACGACGTCATTCAACTGTCACTGTATTTGGCTCAGCCAGTGAAACTGCTTACCCCGCCCCCCTGCCAGCTGGTGGCAGATCACTTAAACAGCTATGATCTGACAACTGAGAACTGTTGTCTCATGGCAGCAATATGATCCAGTTACACTGCGGCTTGGCCACATGGGTCATGCTAACAGATGTGAACACATTAGCTGCCTGGATTGGAATGTTCTAGAGCACCACCACCTTTAGTTTTTATTTAGCGACTTAGTGAGGATACAGACGATGTTCGGAAGTATTTGTGACAAGTGGACAAAAGCTTCCTTTAAGCAGCACATGAACTGCACCAACAATCCATGTACACACAGTTCACGTCTTTCATAGGCATATTGAGGTTGCCTTAGCTTAACGCGAGAGTAAGGGTGAGAGTGCAAAGCAGCACAAACCAATGTGCAATCAAAGCAGCACAAAGCAGCAAAACCAGTGCAATCAAAGAAGCACAAACCAATGTGCAATCAAAGCAGCACAAACCAATGTGCAATCAAAGTGAAGCACAAAACCAATGTGCAATCAAAGCAGCACAAACCAATGTGCAATCAAAGAAGCACAAACCAATGTGCAATCTTGAGTGTCCATCTGTGCAATCTTGAGTGTCCATCTTCCCCTCCCCACATCCACCAACATACCTCTCCACCCCCAAAGGTTTACGGGAACAGATCAATTGCAACATGTAGGCGACATTTTAGCGCACGTTAGGATACTAAAGCAGATACCTATGTGATAAGTAACGTGTCAGCCAATGCTTTTGGTTATTTTGTTTGTTTGTTTGTTAAAGGACATAACATTTGGTGCAGATTTGATTTGAAAGTAGGTACGTTTTCATTTTACAAGAACCGTTTATCAAGTACTTTCGAGATGAATCAATGTGACAAATCCTCAAAGTTCAGTGGTGAGATAGATTGTATTACTCCTACAAAAGCGCATTGAGTCAGGTTTGGTTGAGTTCTCTACTTGGAAAGAAAGAAAGTACTCTTGCGAGACATAAAATGTTGCTTATCGTCTGCATTCATCGTTCATGATCAATAGATTGCGCTCAATCTCACAGGCTTTGGGATATGTGTTGTTGTCATCTCTCTCTCTCTCTCTCTCTCTCTCTCCTCTCTCTCTGTATGAGTGAGCTGGAATTTACGTATACAAACATGTTTACAGACGTTCAGACACGAAGCACTGACAGACGACTAGGTGCATGCATACGCGCATTTACATTCGCATCCATGCACACACACTTTAACAATAAATAAATTACTTTAATAAATAAAAGTCACGTTAGCCACTTCTTTCGATTCAGTTCAGTAGTCAGTTTACGGATGAGTTGGAGAATCAGGTGTAAAGCCGACGCATACACTTTAGTAACTTGTGAAAAAGCATTTGGCTTTATAGAACAGTTTCAACAGAATAATTTGTTCACGGGCATGAAGTCATGACTGTGTCATGTCTGCGTGGTAATGCATTGCCGGCGACTGACCGATGAAGCCTCAGTAACATTGAGCTATCGTGAACAATGCTCATTTGCAATGTTCATGTGTTAATCGTTTCTTGTGTGGAACGTAGTGAGTTTTCAAAGGTCAGTTCTCAGTATCTGTGAACAATTCTCGATTAGAAATAACTCTGTGGCTTCTTAAGAAGAAAATTTGAAAATCTATTTAAAAGGCTCTCACCGGTGCAAGGGAAGCGTCAGTTGCGAGTTGAGGGGAAAAAATCAGCTTAAAGCCCCAAAATACGGTGATCTTAGCTTTTAATATAATATTTTCACTATTTGGAGCAGAGTGTCTGGCATACTGGAGCAACAAATTAACAAACTTACAAGAGCAACCAACAACATTTTTTTTTATCATTGTATAGTACCAACTTTACCCCCCCCCCCCCCCCCACCGCCCCGCCCCTCGCCCCAGCCTACCCCCATCCCCCGTCCTACCCATTTCCCACGCTCTGCCTTCCATAGGCGTTCCTCCCCACCACTCCTTTGTCCCTTCCTCTCCCACCCTGCCCCTACTTGCCCCCTTCCTCTCCTCCGTATCCTCGCCTTCCCACGTCCACCCCCGCCCATCCTTCCCTCCCCCTTCCTAGCATGGTGTCCCTCTCCTCTACTCCATTCTGCTCTCCACTCTGCTGTCTTTCCTGCCCACCATCTCCCCCATTTGTCCCCTTCTCTACCCCTTCCACTTCCTTAACCCCCGCCTCCCCCCCCCTCTCTCCCCTTCTACCCTCTCCACTGCATGTCTAGCACAAAGTGATTCACTTTGATGCGCCTAGTATGTTAAAGAGTCGCCTCGCCAAATTTGGAGATCAGATGCCTTCCCCCCCCCCCCCCCCCCCCCCCCCCCAACTCCCATGTGCATTCTTGTCATCCCTCCCCACTGTTTTCCAGTCTCTCCTCCCCACCTTCATTACCCCTCCTTGGGAAGCCTAGATGCAAAGCCATACGTATGACTGTAGACACATTGTCTACATGTACGTCAGCACATTGGCTGCGATGTGACTAATCCACAAAAGTGTAAAGGAACTCGGGGAAAAAACGGAGTAAAAGGCCTGTGCAAGTCCAAATATGTCGGTTTCTTTTTGAAAAGATGTCCACCTCCTTGTCCCGTCCCACAGCCAAGTATGAAATATAAAATTTCACGTCGCCTACCATAGTTTAAAGATGAAATCCATAGTCTTCTAAACGGATGAAATTTGGTTGTGATACGCTAGTAAATGGCATTGTCTCACCATGCCATCAGTTCGTCCAGTGTGGTTGGATCACGTGGCGGTATGTACGTTTTCCACATTGTCGGCTGTAATAGGCTCGAGCCGTTCACCCAAACCAATTGTTGGAAGGAGTCGTGTGAAACAGTCTTTAGTTCTGGAACTGAAAAAAAAATACAGATCACATCAATTAGATTGTTTTGATATACAAAGCTCACGCTCTCTCAGGAAATAGGCAATTAAAACAAAAGAAGACTGAGATAAAACAATGACAGAAGAAAGCAAGCAAGACCAGTGGAAAAAGGGTATGAAAAAAGAAAGGCCAAATCAAGAGAAAGAGGGACAAAAAACCATTCATGTCTTAGTAAATAAAGGCGTGCTTGAATGAACGAATCAATAATGAATGTATGAAAGAATGAATGTGGTTTTTGGAATATAAATAGGGCGAATGACACGAGAGAGAGAGAGAGAGAGAGAGAGAGAGAGAGAGAGAGAGAGAGAGAGAGAGAGATTCCTCCATCTTGTATGTTCTGCTCATTGATAGATTTATTTACTCCAAAGTTGTCATCACTGAGCAATATGACGGGCCACAGTTTAAAGTTACTTAAGCTTACAATAATGCCTAAGATTTTAAAAAAAAGGAAAAAAAATTCAACTTTGTTTCATAGGGTTTTTTTTTTTCCCTTTTTTTTTTTGGCTTTCACGGGTATTTCAACGTCTGAGAGCAGAGAGAGAGAGAGAGAGAGAGAGAGGAGAGAGAGAGAGAGAGAGAGGAGAGGGAGAGGAGAGAGAGAGAGAGAGAGAGAGAGAGAGAGAGAGAGAGAGAGAGAGAGAGAGAGACAGATAGACAGACAGACAGACAGAAAGAGAGAGAGAGAGAGAGAGAGAGAGAGAGAGAGAGAGAGAGAGACAGACAGACAGACAGACAGACAGACAGACAGATAGACAGACAGACAGACAGACAGACAGACAGAAAAAGAAAAGAAAGAGAGAGAGAGACAGAGAGAGAGAGAGAGGCAGACAGACACACAGACAGACAAACAGACAGGCAGACAGACACACAGACAGACAGCGAGCCAGACAGAGCAGACAGATAAACAGAGACAGAAAAACAGAGACAGAATCTGATAGCCAGAGAGAGAACCGCAGTGGATATGCCGAGAGATCTGAAATGTTCATTCCGAAATTTCTTTCTCAAGTTTTTAACCACCTGATGTCCTCAACGATGTTTGAGAACATAGATCACATCATTGCACAAGCAGTTTCCAGAACTAACAAGCC
>JADBJO010000346.1:1051231-1053731 GCA_016801955.1 Conus betulinus | reverse complement strand
CTGGACAGACACAGAAAAAAAGACCAAAGAGAGGAAATAAGACACATACGTAAACAAAGACGACCACCGACAGAACATTTTTGAAACAATTGATGTTCTTGAATAAGGTAAGGGCATTTTAAGCTGTTTCAGATGGACGAAACGGGTGTGTGTTGGCGTCCTGTATGTCGTATCAAAAGACACTGAAAAAAGGACTGTTTAGACTAGTGTGGTGTCTATACCAGATATGAATAATAAAAAAAAAAGTCTTTCGGACAAATCAGACAATGCCACTCCTAACCACTGTCTCAGAAGAATTCCATACGGTCTGCACACTCTCTAGACATAAATTATTTCAAAGGCACTTTTTGAAACTCTAAAGGAGATCCGCACACTGACGTTACGCCGACGAGCATCTGTGAGACGTCATCATAATCGCCACGGTGATCGGATGGAAACAGACGCTTCAGGGCAAACACGATCACAGAAGCAGTACCATATTTCACTGCAGACAGTCCTTCAATTCGAACAGAAAAACGGCTGGAAAACATTGTTTACTCTTCACAACGGCGGAAGAACAGAGAGAGAGAGAGAGAGAGAGAGAGAGAGAGAGAGAGAGAGAGAGAGAGAGAGAGAGAGAGAGAGAGAGAGAGAGAGGCAATGAGGCAACAACCCATAGTGAAAGGAATTATCACAGCTTTAGGGGGCCGTTCCTCCTTCACGCTACCCACCCCATCTTATACATGCAAGAGAACAAAACAAAAACAAAAACAAAAACCTGGGGTACATTTTCCCTTTTTAGTGTTAAGCCCCGCCAAACCACAATGGTCATTACCACACACGAGAAAAAAGCAGCTCTGTCCAAGAACAAGGAAACAACTAAACAAACATGCATCTGTTTACAAAGATCGTACATGAAATCCTTGTCCTTCACTAATCCATCAACACGCCGAAGACAATTAGAACTGGGAAGTGTTATAGGCGCCAGGCATGCCACTTGATTATTCACTCCTGATTGACAAAAGAAGAAGAAGCTGGAAGACATGTACATTCAACGCTCACGGCATTAACACACCTTGCAGGAAACCAGTGCACAAGACACAGTTCCTTCTCGGTGAGACATACTATCTAGTCGCCAGACTGCACTAGAAAAGCTGGCCCCATGTTAAAATTGTAACGAGAGAAAAAGCATGCAGAACGTTTTTTCTTGTAACAAACACAGCAGTCTATGTTAAAAGTACAGAGAAAGGTGGATGAAAAAAAATTGTGCGTGTGTGTGTGTGTGTGTGTGTGTGTGTGTGTGTGTGTGTGTGTGTACGTGCGTGTGTGTGTGTGTGCGCGCGCGCGCGCGTGTGTGTGTGTGTGTGTGTGTGTGTGTGCGCGTGTGAATTTGCGTGTGCGTGCGCGCGCGCGCGCGCGTGTGTGTATAAAGAAAGAAAGACAAGGAATAGAAAATAACTAGCACAATGTTTACGCAAAGCGAGGGGTTGTATATTGATATTCCCATGCGATCAGGGAAAACCAGTCAACAAAATTTCAAAGGTGACAAAGAATAAGAAAGAATGACTCATTCCTGACATCCACTCTCTTTTTTTCTCATTTGTACTAGAGAAAAAACAAACACAAAAAAAGTGAGAGAAATAAAAGATGGAACGAGGGATAGGGAACAGAGTACGGAGAAAAAAGACGGAAACTTTGGAAGCTTTTCCTGTGGAAGGAAAGTTAGCTGATTCAACGGACAGGGCTTTGGGTGTCTTTCCTAGCGGAATGGACTGACACTTCACCTTCATTGCCTCATTGTCCTATACAGCAACTCCAAATCCCGCCCCTCCCGTCATTTTCTCCTTCTTCCCTTCTTTGTAAACCACACACACACACACACACACACAACACACACACACACACACACACAGAGAGAGAGAGAGAGAGAGAGAGAGAGAGAGAGAGAGAGAGAGAGAGAGAGACGTATACACTCACACACACATATATAAGCACACACACACACACACACACACACACACACACACACACACACACACGCACAGAGAGAGAGAGAGAGAGAGAGAGAGAGAGAGAGAGAGAGAGAGAGAGAGAGAGAGAGATGCGTTTCAAGACTTCAGACTCTATTAGCCTCCGTGGCGCAGTGGAGGCGTCACGAATTCCAGGCTTGGAGGTCGAGGGTTCGATTCCCATCAGAGCCATTTAGAGAGACAGTATGCGTTTGAAGACCTCAGACTCTACCAGTCTCCGCGGCGCAGTGAATGCGCCAAGAATTCCAGGCTTGGAGGTCGTGGGGCTCGAAGCCAGAAGACTCAAATGATTGGTTCATGAAAGATTTAAAGCTCCTTGATCTAGGGACGTTGAGATAGGGGCAATAACGTTTAGCTGCAGATGTCGCGGGCATTGATTGTGCACGTTTTTATAATCATAATCAGCAATGTTTATCTGAAAAAAGATTTTATAAAAGCCTGTGTCTCTTGATTGAAAGCTTTGTGTACACACCGCAACAATTTGCAGATAG
>JADBJO010000346.1:1041231-1046231 GCA_016801955.1 Conus betulinus | reverse complement strand
ATGGGTATTGATAGGCCTTACGCATAGAGGTGAGAAGAGGGGGGGGGGGGGGGGGGGGGGGGGGGGGGGGGGGAGGGGATGTGCGGGTTAAAAAAAGGAGAGAAGAAAAGTGGAAAGTGTGAATAGCACGAGTGTATGTTGGTGTGAGGATGGGGAAAAGTCACAGTGAAGCCTGGGGGGGGGGGGGGGGGGGGGGGGGGGGGGGGGGGGGGGGGGTGGTGGTGACTGTAGTCGGAAGAAAAGTAGAAAGTGAAGGACAAGTGAAGGCGGAAATGGTCAGGACGCCTTCTCTGCTGTAGGTGTCTGTTGACCCCAGAGAGCAGAGGGTGGTCAAGGTCAGGACACAAGGTGGAAATCGCTGGTGTCTTCATAGGTCGCGGCGACCATTGAGCTGAGGGGAAGAAAAGGAGAGGAGCGAGGGTGGAGAGAGGAGCAGAGGTGAGGAGAGAGGGAAGGGGGCACTTGTGTTTGAAGGCTGGGAAGAAGCAGAAAATCACTAGAGACCCAAGCGGTCATGACAATTCTTAAAAGTTGAGAAGAAGGGGGGGGGGGGGGGGGGGGGGGGGGGGGTGTAGCATAGCTCAGTTGGTAGAGCGCCGGACTCATAATCTTGGTGATCTTGGGGTTGCTGATTCAAATCTCCACCGGGCGGTTTCGGGGTACGGGGGGGGGGGGGGGGGGGGGGGGGGATTTCCCCCTCGAAGTTAACATTGGTTCTGACTCCATTTTCCAAATGGTCCTTCGAATTAGACTATAAACCGAGGTTCCGTGTGTGAACGCACGCATAACATCTTGCACACACGTCAAATCCCCATCACCAACTTTCGAAAGAGAAGGGCAGTTTGGCCGTTGGCCGTTGGCCGTTATTATGGATGACACGTTACACATACCATGCACCCAGCGTGAGAAATTGAAAGAATAAAGGAAGTAAGGAAATTGAGTTAATCGTTATCGACTGGATGACGCGGGGAAACGAATGAAGCGCCGACAGGCATCTGTTCAGCTGGCACTAGCCAGGTAGGCAGCCCGTTTTGTACACGAGAGTGTGGATTGTCAGAGCCTAGAATCTTTGGCAAGGCGCTTCATAAATGCTGTGTTATAATTACTATTATCATAACAATAAGAATAATGATAATTATATTGTTATTGTCATTACTATTGTTATTATTATTATTATTATTATTATTATGAGTGATTCTGCTGTTTTAATTTCTGTGCTGACGGCCATACAATCTAAGCGAACTACGTTCTCTGTCCTTATCGCCTGTGTACCACAAAGGTAGCCAGATGTATTAGCCACAGGTGTGCAGTATCAGTGTGACTTCAAAGTTAGCCACAGGTGTGTAGATATCAGTGTGCTTTCAAAATTACAAATCTTTGTTTCCTTATCACTCTTAGAAACACGTTTCTTCAGCAGTCTGATAGTGGTCACCGAGCAGGAGTGGTAGAAGCAGCCAGCCTGTACAAAGACAGGATGGTGAGTCATGGGGGTCATCGACATCAATCTCACTGCTCGCAAGTTTCAACATGCATCACTTTATGTTTATTTAACATCATTGTATACGTTACAGTGAATATGAAGACAGCAGACACATGTTAAAAAACAGTGAAAATTCGTCGGATCCCGATGAGGGAATTAAGTTCCACATACACACACACCCTCCACCCGAATCTGTATGCCCATTTCCCATCCCATGTTTTGTTCCACCACCCCTTTGTACTTCAGCTTACTATGATTCGACTCGTGATAAGCATATAATAGAGCGAATGTGTGTGTGTGTGTGTGTGTGTGTGTGTGTGTGTGTGTGTGTGTGTGTGTGTGTGTGTGTGTGTGTGTGTGTTGTGTTGTGTAAAATGCAATTGTGTGGGTGTTCGTGTGTGAAAGAGAGAAAGTGTGTGTGTGTGTGTGGGGGGGGGGGGGGGGGGGGGGGGGGGGGGGAGAAGAAGAAGACAAATAAGGTTAAGAAGGCATAGAGAAAGAGGGACACACATACGGTCAGACGGAGAGACAGAACTGCACAAACTGGGAGGGGGGGGGGGGGGGGGGGGGGGGGGGGGGGGGGGGGGGGGGGGGGGGGGGAGAGGCAGACAGACAGACAGATAGACAGCGGAGGAGGACAGAGTCTGCAACCCAAATACTGGAACCACAGAAAAGATGAACACGCTGACGGCAGGCATTTTCACTCTTCCAATCTGTCCTCTGTGCTGTTTTGCCAATCCAATCTGTCTGGCTTGTCACGGGATCCCTGATGGAGGGTCCTGTCCAGTAGGCAGACGTGCGTTTCGCGGGTAACCAGGCAGAAGACACCTTCCCTGCCGCTTGCTTGAACAACACTCCCGCCCCTCCCCTCCACCATCCCTTCCATCCCCACCACCCAACCCACCTCAGCGCCCTCTCCTCACCTTTACCCCACTTTTTCGTTTGAAAATGGATTACTGCGGCTTATGGAAGCGCGCTAGGATCATAATACGAGTTTCCCAGTTAAACGAGGAAAACGTTTATCAGCATTCTAGAAAAAAAAATGTTGTGATAGGAAAATCAGCTGATATCAATGTTTTGCCACAGAAAAAAACATTCATTATCGTTGACAACAACAATAGTATGAGACACATGGTCATTATTAATGCTTTTCTAAGAGAAACACTTATTTTTTTGTACAAGAAAATGATGTTATAATCAGAATGTGTAAGCAAAACAGTTAGTATTACTGTTTTGCTGAACCATACTAACTTTTTTCTCGGAAAATCTTATATGAGCCAGGGAACTTTAAACAGTAAAAACAACAAATTAGTAGAGAAACTCTTGATCCCTTGATAAAATAGATACACACCTAAAAATCCGAACTAATCTTGGTTATGACACCGACATCCGTAAAACGTCAATTATCAGTGTTCTTTCTTGGGGAGACAGTTATCATTCCCACAAAACAGCCTTAATAAGACAATTCACAGGAAAAATAGTCATTTCAAAGTTTCAAAGTATGATAACTTCATTCCTTGGCAAAACAGTTGTCATCATGGGTTCATTAACCTGTAATGCAGTTCTGTCTGGCTAATAGTGATACCCGTCTTCCTCCATGGATGCCAAAGAGGGTCACTGACAGCAGAGACTGGCCCAGTAACAAACCAAGGGTCGGCCGACCCATCTGCAGACTGTAACATAGTGGGCGTATTCTTTATCTGCTCTGATGTTGTCTTGCTCCGAGTCCACTACAGACTCAAAATTGATGCCAATTTTGCATGTCCCGCAAAAAATAAAACTAATCCAAGCGTTCCAGAGTAATTGCAAGAGAGAGAGAGAGAGAGAGAGAGAGGAGAGAGAGAGAGAGAGAGAGAGAGAGAGAGATGAGAGGAGAGATGAGAGAGAGAGAGGAGAGAAGAGAGAGAGGAGAGAGAGAGAGATAGATATGAGAGAGAGAGAGAGAGAGAGAGAGAGAGAGAGAGAGGAGAGAGAGAGAGAGAGAGAGAGAGAGAGAGGACCGACAGACAGACAGACAGAGAGAGAGACAGAGAGAGGAGACAGAGAGACAGACAGACAGACCCGAGAGAGAGAGGAGAGAGGAGAGACAGAGAGAGAGGAATAGCCAGGGACTGCAGGCTGGAGGAGAGCTCCGAGTCAGCAGAGAGAGACAGAAGAGAGTTTTCACAGAGCAGAGAGGAGCAGCAGAGAGAATCTTGCAGGCAAGGAAGATAAGTCAGTTTCAGAGACCGACCGACTGTGAGACAGCAGACAGCTTTTCTGCATTCAAGGAATATAAGTCAAGCAACTGTGGCGGCTGGGATTCAATACAGCCCTGGCGGGCATGAACCTGTTATCGCACCTACCAGCTGGTCTTCTACGACGACTGCACACAAGATCATTCCACAGCACAGAGTGGAGCATGCAGTTCTCACACTGCAGGCCTGCTTGGATTAGTGGGTAAGGCACCAGTTTCGATTCCCGTTTGAGACAGCCGGCTCAGAGTTCAATACTGTGTAGATTCCGATCCCTCTTTGTCTCTAGGGACTTGAAACCGATGTCCCGTGTGGATGCATGCATACAAGTCTTGCACATATGTCAAATCCTGTTCAAACTTTACCAGAAAGGTAAGCCGCCTCTTGCAGATTGGTTGGATGACACGAAATTAAAGCATGTACACAACAATGCCATTTTTAGAATCATCCTCGAAGACGAATATGGCTGCCTGAATGGTAGGATTAGTCGCTTACGTAAAAAGAATCTCACTCTTAAAGTCCTCAGAGTTGTGGCTGAAGAAGGAAGACAGAAAAAGAAGGAGAACCGAGCCGGGATCATCTGTTAAGCTGATAACAGAGACGTGGAGTCTGGCAGCATCCTACGAGCAGATAGCGTATAGCCACCAGCTTGGAATCTGGCTTCCATGCCCAAGTTCTCGCCATAAAGTTTGGAGCAAAGGGATTTGGGGCTTATCAGCCTGGTATCTCATGACACAGCCCGGAATTTCTGGTAAGAGAGGGATCAGAACTCTGGAGACAAAGGTATAGGCAGCTGAAGAAAAAAATCCAGCTGGATCAGGTTGAGAAGGAACAACAACAGCGAACTTCGTAAGGCTTAGTTTTCCTAACTTAGAACAGGTGTCTGATAGCAATGTGTGTAAGACAGCCGTCAAAGAGGGGGACGCTTTGAGACGCTCATGCATCCGAAAGTTGCGAGTTTCAAATTCCCGCAGCGCCAAAAATAAAGGAACAAATGTTGCAAGCAGAGGGACATCTGGTAATCAAGACCTGGATGCGGAATAGTCCTCATAGAGTATAAGGACTGAAACATTTGTCTGGGCATTTTTTGAAACCTGCGGTCATGTTCCCCCTTGAGTTTCTTCCTACTAGGCACCGCACTGTCAGGGTCTGGTCATGAGAAGTCGCAACGCTATGAATCTGCTCTTCGCTCATCATTAATCTTGGTCCCGGAGGGTCGCAATATATCTGCACTCATGTGTGTTGCTGAGGACAGGAGGCTATGGCCCTTTCTGCATGCTTATTAA
>JADBJO010000346.1:1006231-1036231 GCA_016801955.1 Conus betulinus | reverse complement strand
ACCAAGAAACAAGATTAGAAATGTGGTTTGTATTGCAGTAGTCTGTGGACACTATGGTTTAACAGAAGGATATGTATAACACAGATCAGCTTGTGTTGAACGGCACTCTACGATTGACAGACGACCCCTATAGTACAATGGTAACCGAAGAGAAAGCAGGTTGAAATTGTATCTCCGATTACCAGAAGGCAATACGTAGCAGAAAAGTAGTGTTGACTGAAGGCAGCTTTGTGTTTGACAGAAAGTCGCATGCAGTATAATGTAGTGTTGACTGATGGGGGTTCTCTATTTGCCGGAACAGCATCATGTAGGGGTCTGTGTTTGACAGAACGATACATGTAGTATGGTTGATTAATACTGGTTGAATGGGGCTCTGTGTCCGAATGAAGAAAGACATATAGTACTAAGTAATGTTCAGTCACCGGTGCTCTGTGTGTGACAGAAGAACACATGCAGCACAACGCAGCAATGGTTGAACGGGGCAATGTGTTTGCCATGACGACACGCGTAGCGTGGAGTGATGTCATCTGAACGGGGCTATGTGTTTTGACATCAGGACACATGTAGCCTGGGGTGATGTCAGCTGAACGGGGCTATGTGTTTGCCATAACGACACATGTAGCGTGGAGTGATGTCATCTGAACGGGGCTATGTGTTTGCCCATGACGACACATGTAGCGTGGAGTGATGTCATCTGAACGGGGCTATGTGTTTGCCATAACGACACATGTAGCGTGGAGTGATGTCAGCTGAACGGGGCTATGTGTTTGCCATGACGACACATGTAGCGTGGAGTGATGTCATCTGAACGGGGCTATGTGTTTGCCATTACGACACATGTAGCGTGGAGTGATGTCAGCTGAACGGGGCTATGTGTTTGCCATGACGACACATGTAGCCTGGAGTGATGTCAGATGTCAGCTGAACGGGACTCTGTTAAACTGACTTACTGAAAGAATCCGATTCTATCTCATATTTCACACGCGCGTGTTTCCTTAACATTTGACTTTCGCCGTGAGCTCTAAAGATTCTCTAAGGCAATAATGACAGGATGATAGAGCAGAAAGGGAAGGGGTGGGGCGGGAGGTGTCATATTTCACATAAAAATAAAGAAAAAAAAAATGGTCAACGCTGCTATAACCCATCAGCCGTAGGGGCAGTGAACTGTCAGAGGTACACTTTCTCTGCGGCATGGCATGATGGAAAGCACAGCCCATTCCTCCCCTTCCGTGGCGCCCATTCCTGACCTCCCTGGAATGGAGTCAGGTGTCCAGTTACTGTTGGATGACAGACAGGAAATCAAGCCGAAAACCCCAGCCTCTTGTATGTGTTTAAACACGACCGTCAGCTCCGCCTCAAACGCTTTAAATATTTGACCATGGGCCACTCTCTGTTCAAATTCAGATACAGTTAATTACCTTTAAGTGGCATACATATCTGCGCGAAAATACAAACAAAGCTTTGAGAATTATACTTACAAAATAAAACAATACGTACACATGTCAGAACACAAACGAAAGTGATGAAAAATGCTTAAAATACTTTGTGGTTGTTTCAGAACAAAATCAGATGTCGTGCACAGCGTGGGAGCATCAAGAGACACAATCATGAGGAACATTAATAACCAATCACTGTTTAGTACAGACGCTGGGAGAGAGAGCCTTGGAACTGAAGGTATATTATGTACACTTACCCGGCTCTTGAAACTGCACGTGGTTTACTGGTATGAATGGGAATGTTGCTTTTCTTTGTGTTTTCATATTAGGAATGAAACATTTAGAAAACTTATCCCTACCAGTCACTGGATGTTACAATTTTTGGTGCTGTTTTTTTTTTCTTTCTTTCTTTCTCTTTCCCCCCTTTTCCCTTTTTTTTCTGCATACTCAGGCTGATACTTCTGTGGACACTCCATGTATAGACAGGCAAGGATTACCCCCACCTAGCAATCAAAGGGAGTAGAGTTTTGTGTGTATATGACAGTTTTTTTTTAATCATGCCATTAACGCAGCCACATTCCAACTTCGGGGAAGATGCATGCAAACGTGTGTGATACGCGGCCATGGCACACACGGAACCTCGGTTTATAGTCTCATTCGGACCTGTTTATGGGAAATGGTTTCAGAACTAATGTTAAATCTGAGGGGAAAAAAAACAACCTCTACTGAAACGGCTCGGCGGAGATTCGAACCCGCACCCCAGAATCAACAAGATTACGAGTCCGGCGCTCTACCACTAAACTATTCCGGCCCTTTTTTGGTGATGTGAAATAGTCATCTTCAGGCATGATTTTGGCAAATTCCGTTTTTGACCTTTAGCCCTTAATGACAACATTCATCTTGATAGTACCTAAGTTGAACTGTATTTCGAACGGAAAGAAGCTGACGTACAAACTAGATTAGAAACTAAATTGTGTTTACGCGTTAAGCTGGATCAGAACAGGCGCCACTGAACACCACCGAAGTGACTCGACAGCATCGCAGTGTTCTCCTCCGGTGGGTTACCTCTTCACGACTTGACATTGACTGCTCCCTGTGGATTACGGGTGCCGGCGCTGCATCGGGTCGGGCCAGGCTGTGGCTGTGGACGGAGATCGGAATGAGCGGCGTGGGCGCAATGTCACTGAGGTGGCGCAGAAGATGGACAACAAAACAAAAAAAAAACAAAAACAAAAAAAACAAAAAACCCCCCCCCAAAAACAAACAAACAAACAAACAAACAAACAAAAAAAAAAAAGCAAAAAAGTTTGCTTTACGCATCCTCTTTCTTTCTCATTCCTGTCTCTTTTCTCTTTGAGTATTCATGTATGTATCGGCCAATGTGACTGCCCACTTCGGTCAATCACCTTTTGATTGGGAGAAAAAGCTTTCGTAATTCACATAGTGTTATAGTTTCTCATCTTTCCACATTCTGTTGCAAAGGTCGAGTACACCAACTGAGATTTTGAGAGTTGAGTTTCTCTCTCCCTTGACAATCGCAGACAAGCGTCAACGTAACTCTCTATGATGTAGCAAACTACCAAGATTTGTATTTTTTTTGTGTCACTTTTCTTCTGGAAAAAAGTGAAGGATTTGAAAGTTCAAAACAAATTTGCAGACTTTCCTGTTGCGGGCTTATGGATCGAGTTGGAAAGAAGTTTTGATCTGTAAATGGAATCGATCGCTCCAAGCTGGGAGTGGGCGTCTGCAGACCATAACCGGAGGAGACTGGGGGAGGGTTGAATGTGGTCGCACCGGGATGGTTCCAAACGCTAGGACATTATGGAAATGGCATTGCTGAAAGACAGACGCATTTTTTCCCCTCGACTCTGCATGTCAGTCTCGATGAACGAAACCGGGGTGAGGTGGGGAGAGAGAAGAGAGAGAGAGAGAGAGAGAGAGAGAGAAAGAGAGGAGAGAGAGAGAGAGAGTGTGAGGTGTGTGTGTGTGTGTGTGTGTGTGTGTGTGTTGTGTGTGTGTGTGTGTGTGTGTGTACGAGCGCGCCCGCGCCCATGCCCGCCTCTCTCTCTATGTCTCTGTCGCTGTCTGTTCTCTCTTTATCTGCTCTTGTTTGTCTGCCTGTCTGCCTCTCTGTATCTGTCTATCTCCGTTTGTCTTTCTATCTGCCTCTCTGTCTGTCTGTCTCTTTCTCTCTCTCTCTCTTTCTCTCTCTCTCTCTCTCTCTCTCTCTGTGTGTGTGTGTGTGTGTGTGTGTGTGTGTGTGTGTGTGTGTGTGTGTGGTGTGTGAACAGGATTTATGCAGATACAACTGTACCACAGCATGTCTGTTTTTAACAATCGAAGTATTCCATTATCAAAGAATTTGTATATGTTATAACCTACCTAGCAATAATGCCTGGGTGGAAATGGGATCATATTTGAATAAACACATTGTTCATTGGCAAGTTAACTAAAAAATCCGCAGAATTTGTCCAAAACATCCGTAATTGAAGTCTCAAAAAACACCATCGTCAGTTCACAAACAGTCAAAGATACAGAAACTGGCATTCTGTTGTGTTTAAGAACAAAAACAAGCAAACAAACAAACAAACAGACAAACAAACAAATAGTTGAGAACTTGCTGCTTTTTTCAACTGCCGGTGTAGTAATCTGTTTTCTTGAAACTTGAACTTTTGCGTGGGAGATGTGCGTGCGTACTTGCACCAAAAAAAAAAAAATCTTCCTGTTATTCCGATGGTTCTTCTAAGACTGTGAGTGGGGGTTAGGTAAGGGTCATATTGAGGAACATTGTGAAGTAACAGCATGCCCAATATAATTCCTGTCCAAAACATGAGGATATAGGGCCCGGGGATCTTAAGCCCATCACGTAAAATGTAGAACAAACAAAATCCCCCCCCCCCCCCCCCCCCCCCCCCCCCCTAAGAACAGGATGCGATCTTCCCGCGTTTCTTTGGAGATGCTACTGCAGCGCCCACACACTGTGCGGGTGTGCGGTGTGTGGGAGTAGTTTAGGAAAGGGGCAGCAGGAGTGGAATTGGAAGGAGGTGTACAGAAACTCAACGGAAGTTCAAAACAATAGGTTTTTAGAGGAGAAGAAAACCCTATGGAAATACGTTAAGTTCAGAGGCCCTGTTGAATCATAGGAGCATCTCATTTCCACATTGGTAAATCATGCGCTTAATAAAAGACACGGAGAGAAAAAAAAAAACCCCTCTGTTGCTGCATTTAATTGAGTCTTCAAAAGAAGATATTGACGTTCATGAAGACTGGAGAGAGAGAGAGAGAGAGATTGTGTGTGTGCACGCAATATATATATATATATATATATATATATAATGCTGAACAATTAAGTAGTAGGAGAAAACAAGTGCAGGTTTACAAATTCTTCCATCATTATAGTAACGACTTGGCAAAGATTAGAAATTGAGAGGAAAAAAAAATTGAAGATGAAATAAATGGGAAAATGCATATCACAAATATTGAAAACCCTTCACTAGCTGCATGAGGAAACTAAATCGCAAAACCCCTCCCTGCAGACTATCGCAATCCCTCCCGTATGTGATCTAGATGTGTCGCCTGCTCCGAGGCCTTTCGTCCGCTGGATCGGACTCATCAGGGAGACACGGCTGATTGTGTCTGTGCTCTTGGCGTCAGATAGAGACACACCACAGTCCATAATTCTGTGGTTTCCGACCGCCAAGGGTTCGAAAAAGAATGCAACAGCACCCCCAAAGCAGCCAGCGAAAGGTAGTAGAATTAAACAAAACGAAAGTTTGGAGAGGAAAAAAAAAGTTGTTGAAAACTAAAAACATTATGCAAACAGTATAAAATGTAAGGGACAATCTTTGAGCCTATGCTTGAGGATCCATTTAAGGATGCAAGGGAGATCAAATCTATATATATATCTATATATATATATATATATATATATATATATATATAATATATATATATATATATATATCTATATATATATATATATATATATATATATATATATATATATATATATATATATATATAAACGTTCAAAGATTAAAAGACACACAACAAGTGTATAGATGTTGAACCAATATTTAGGCTTTTTCGGTCTTCCTCAGGGTAAATGTCAAGGTCTGAGCCACATCAGTAAAACGACAAGACAACGAGTTTCAACTAATGCATTAAAATGCACGTGTATAATGCTTAAAAGGTATGTGAAAAGCTGCAAAACTTGTTCAGCCTGGTGTGCCCCACTATCCTACCTCACATGGCTAACACGTACGCACACGTAAGAACGCGCGCGCGCGCGCGCACACACACACACACACACACACACACACACACACACACACACACACACAAGCACACACACACACACACACACACACACACTCGCGCACGCACACACACACACACACACACACACACACACACACACACACACACACACACAAGGTAGATAGATATATAGATAGATAGATAGATAGATAGATAGATAGATAGATAGATAGATAGATAGATAGATAGATAACATGGATGTTGTGATTAGGGCAGAGAGAGAGAGAGAGAGAGAGAGAGAGAGAGAGAGAGAGAGAGAGAGAGAGAGAGAATACCTCATAACCTTCACCTTGGGTAGAAAGGAAAGATAACTCATGGAGAAAGCATGGTCTGACAAAGCAGGAGAGAAGCATGAGCAGATAACTCGGGTCCATGCCAGACTCAAGCACAGGACTTGACATGAAGGGGAAGTGGATGGGGCGAATGACTGAGGGGAATGGGAGGTGGGTGGGAAGAGGGCATTTGAGGGAAAGGGTTATGCTGTGACTTATTGCGTGGGAACATCATATACCATGCTTACATTCTGTCGGGAGTAGCCCCAGTATAACGCGGAGTGGTTTCTACCCTCCCCTCCCCCGGCCAGCTCTCGTCGTCTCTCCCCCACCCTTACCTGCAGGGACAGATAATCATGTCCAGGGATCAGGGACAGCCTGGGGTGGCCACTAGCTGGCACAGACTGCTCACTTGACGAAGGCTCTGTCACTGCTGAGGAGAGGTAGGTGACATCTAATGCTGACGGGTTCCAGACGTAGGCGGGACGCAAGGAAAGAATAACTGCCAATCATCACCGCTCAGCTCGCACCCACACACTACCCCCCATCCGCTCCCTTCACCCAGACCCCTATCACCATTGCCTTTTCTTCTCTTAACGAATTCTGTCGGTCTAATTCAATACAGTTCCGATCAAAAAAGAATCGCATATGTCGTAAATGTGACTATGGACAAAGTTGCCAGGAATCGTACAATTAAGAATCTTTTTGTCTGGGACTTCTTCCTCGTTCGCCTCCCGTTAGATGAGCAGCCCGGTGTCCTCGATGAAGGCTGCCGTCCACCGCAGCTCCTCCAGGGTGCCGTACAACTTGGCTTCCACTGCTGTCCGTGTTGGCCAGTACTTCCTTCTGGATGCTGCATGGGACAAAACGGGGATGTGTTCGGAATGTTAGGAGATGGCCAGCCCATTTGAAGCTTTCCAATCAGATCGAACCAGAAAATAATCCGTTGTTTAACACATTAAAGCAGATTTGCTTGTACCTGAAGTTCGGTTAATTTATGGTCTGAATCATGGACAAGTTTAGATCTAAAATGCAAGCGTCTTGAAGATAAAAAAGAGACAGCGTGGCTTTAATTTAAAGAACCTAGACACAGAGTTTAGGTACACATGGTGAAGCTAAGCCAAGGACAGTCCCGCTGAGAACATCAAACTGATCTGTTTTGAACCGCTGCTGTTATCAGTGACAATCTGAGCGAGGCAAGAACCATATGCTACACTGTATTTGAGTATACTACAAGAGATCTTGTAAAAAGTTGAGAGACAATAAACTCTGACATTATTGTGGTCGATTTTTATCGAAAGTTGCAGATATCGCAAGTAAGGTCGTTACTATGACTTGGTCAGCATTGAATGCAGTGAGCGCATGTGGCGTGACAAACACAGGTTGTTCAGCTGTCTTTGACACAATGAAGAACAACCACAGACTCCGAATGTCAGCTAATTCATTCTAGTATCAATGGCATTGGTAATTAACTAAACCATTTCAGTGTCATAGTTGGATTTTGAAAATCAACTCATCCATTTCTATATAATGGGCTTTGATAGCCTACGAAACTGTTTCAGTGTCGAGGTGATTATCTGAATTATTTAAGTGTCATGGGAACCGATAGACAGTTGAACTGTGTCAATGTCATTAATGGACAATGACTGTTAACTAAAATATTTCAATGTCACTGGCCTTGGCAGTCAACGAACTTTTTTTTCTTTGCTGCAGGGACTGATGTTGAACTGAACTGTCACTGTCTCTTTAAGGTCCCCCAAAACGATTACAGTATTAGTCATGTAAACTATTTTGGTGCCATGGACATTGATGATCATTTTGAGAGACATTGATGATCATCTCCATGGACATTAAGATCATCTTCAATAGACTTTATGATAGCATAAGCAGTCAGTGATCTGTGTCAGTGCCACTGACATTGACGGCCAGCTGAACTATGTTATAATCATGAGTGGGGACACTTTAAGTCACCAAGCTTTGAGGGTCATGAACATTGTGAAGAACTGAACTATCTGTGTCTTAGACATTTATAATCAGTTGTATTAAAGCTTTCTTCGGGTATTGAAAGTGAACTAAACTATTTCAAAATTATGGCTGACAATTAACAATCAACTGAGTGAAAACAGCGTCTACTTTAGTACCTCGTCCTCCTCCCCCCCCCCCCCTCCTCCCTCTTCTGCTTCTCTTTAGCTTCCTTCTTTCTTCTTCTTCTTCTTCTTCTTACTTCCCCACATCCCCCTCTCCCTCTGCGTCTTTCTTTCTCTGTCTACCTGTCTGTCTGTCTGTGTCTGTCTGTCTGTCTGTCTGTCTCTGTCTGTCTGTCTGTCTGTCTGTCTGTCTCTCTCTCTGTCTCTGTCTCTGTCTGTCTCTCTCTCTCTCTCTCTCTCTCTCTCTCTCTCTCTCTCTTTTCAAACTGATAGGCCATCAGCACGTCATGATGGAGTTCCCCACGTTGTAAATTCCCTCTGGGAGGTATCAATCAATGTTTGTCAAACTTGGCAGCCAATCATCACGCCGTATGAGCACCATGTCTACCCCATTGAACAGGAGCTATGTAGGCAGAATCACATGTAAGAAACAGAATCATGACGGTCTGGAGCGAGAAGATGAAGCCGCTGTGTGGTTGTATCAATGATTTTATGGAATCCTTTTCATGCCAGCACCGCCTGCTGCACTTGTTTTCATGTAGCGTTCTGCCGGAAAAGAACATAAAGTAGCCCATAGTCCTGCTTTCCATTCGCCTCCAAACTACCCACACGCCCACAATCCAGCCAACACAAGACACTAAACAAAGAAATAAGTGCGGTGTGTTTGTATAAGTCTGTTTGGATTAGAACACGTGAAAGACCAGCCATAAACTGCAGCTTGGTCCAAAGACGATGATGGAAAGGGTAGAGAAAGGGATACAGAATTGTTTTGAGGAGCAGGGAAGTAGTGGGAGAGCGAAATGAACGTACTTTTACTATACCATACAACAATGCAGATTGTATCGCTCTCCATACTTCTTGCAGTACTTAAAAGACACCTGATGGTAGTAGAAGGGCTCGCAGAATGAGGAACAGATGTCAGGTGGCCGGAATAGCTCAGTGGTAGAGCGTCGCACTCGTAATCTCGGTGATCCTGGGGATGCGGGTTCGAATCTCCGCCGGGCAGTATCGGTGCAGGAGGGATTTTTCCCTCGGAGCTAACATTGGTTCTGACTCCTTTCCCCATACAGTCCTTCGGATGAGACTATAAACCGAGGTTCCGTGTGAGAACGAATGACACCTTGCACACACGTAAAATCCCATCTCCAACTTTCGGAAAAAAGAAGGCCAGTTTGGCCGTTAGTATAGATGACGCGTTACACATAGCATGCACCCTGCGTGAGAAATGGAAAGAATGGAGGAATTAAGGAAATTGAGTTAATCGTTATCGACTGAAGAGAAAACGATATAGAACGGTATTGACTGGATGACGCGGAAAACGACTGAATGAAGCGACAGCTGGCAGCTCTTCAGTCGGCACTACCCAGGCAGGCAGCTCGTTGAGTACATGAGCGTGGATTGTAAAGCGCTTAGAGCTTGGTGTCTAGCCCGAGGAAAGGCGCTATATAGGTATTCATCATAATAACAATAATGATATAAGTCAAATTGGCTTTTTTTTTTTAACCTCAAAATTCTGCTTAAAATTGATTTGAGAGAGAGAGAGAGAGAGAGAGAGAGAGAGAGAGAGAGAGAGAGAGAGAGAGAGAGAGACAGAGACAGAGAGAGACAGACAGAGACAGACTGCCAGCCAGACACACAGTGATCAAAGACAGAAAGTCAGACTGAACGGCACACACACACACACACACACACACACACACACACACACACACACACACACACACACACCACACGCACACACACACACACACACACACACACACGCGCGCGCGCGCGCGCGCACGCACACACACACACACACACACACACACACACACACACACACACACACACACACGCGCGCGCGCGCAGGCACACACACATACACACACACACCCCCCCTCCCCCCCCCCCCCCCCCCCCCCCCCCACACACACACACACAGATATGGGCGTTTTGAATGTACATTGCTATTTCACTGAATTCGTCTAATTGATTTTTCTGTTTGCAAAATATACATTGCTCGGTTGATTAATTTTCTGTTTGTTTGTTTGTTTTTTTTTAGATAAGCGGTTGTTTTTTTTATTGACAGATCAAACCAGTCTGTTAATTCCTTCACTTAGTGAATGTTTGCTGTTCTATTCTCTTGTGTTTTTTTTTTTTCTTTTCTGTAGGAAAGGCAAACTTTTTTTTTTCGAAGTGACGAGTTATAAACAGTAAATGACTCTTTTCGCTATAAGGCTGGCCTTATTGGGGACCAGCCAACCGGTCGGACGATTTGTAACAAATCTACATACAACTGTATGAAGCTGCTTCTGTCTGCCCTCTCTCTCTCTCTCTCTCTCTCTCTCTCTCTCTCTCTCTCTCTCTCTCTCTCTCTCTCTCTCTCTCTCTCTCTCTCTCTCTCTCTCTTCAGGAAAACCGAAAAGAAAAGGAAATTATTTAAGTATTCAGTCTTTTGTTTCATTGATGTTGTTCTTTTTGCATAGGCAACACATAATCAGAGTAAGAGTGCCAGTACTCCACACATTAGAACACTAACAAACCCGGGCATTTTGTATCAAACGCCAAAACACTAGAATCAAGAAGACTATGTCCATTTGTAAGAGAACATACAGACTACGCACGGTGTGTAAGGGACTGGTTGGAGACAACAAAAAAAAAAAAGAAAAAGAAGAGCTAGTATTGGATTGCTGTGTTTTTTTTTTTTTGTTTGTTTGTTTGTTTTGTTTTGCAGATGATGAAGAGGACAGTGTGAAGCACCAAAAAAATGAAGAGGTGAATTTCGACCTTAGGAAAAAAAAAAAAAAAAAAACAAGAAAAAAAAATCACCGCCTTAGGTGCTCCATGGATCCGATAACTGATGCCACAAACAGGGTTAAAAAAAAAAGTGAATGAAAATAAACAGCAAGCGCAGCCTTTTATCACATAGGGAAATAAAGTACAGACACATAACTCAAACCTAATGTTGCTTGATGTACCTATTCACCGCGCATGCGCAGATAAGAGGAACACGCAGCGAACAAGAAAGCATTCCATGAAAAGGAGGTTCAAACAATCATCAATCAATACATGCACATTGAACAAGTGCAGAAGGACTCTGTCTGTCTGTCTGTCTGTCTGTCTGTCTCTCACTCTCTCTCTTCGTTTTTCTTCTCCTCTCTTTGTCGTTTTTCTCTCTCTCTCCTCCCCCCCCCTCTCTCTCTCTCTCTCTCTCCTCCCTCCCTCCTCCCTCTCTCTCTCTCTCTCTTTTCTCTCCCTACTTCCTCTCTCTCTCTCCTTCCCCTTCCCTCCCTCTCTCCTCTTGATCCTTCCTTCTCTCTCCTTTTTTTTCTTTCTCTCTCTCACTACCTCTCTCCCTACCACCCCCCTCTCTCTTCTGTCCCTCCCCCCCCTCTCTCTCTTCCCTCCCTCCCCCCCCCCCCTTTCTCCCTATCTCTCCTTCTCTCTCCCACCCTCTCTCCCTACCACCTTCCTCTCTCTTTCTCTCCCTCCCTCTCTCTCTCCCTTCCCCTGATCTCTCTCTCTCTCTCTCTCTCTCTCTCTCTCTCTCTCTCTGCTCTCTTTCTCGCTCCTTCACAGGGACGCGCCGTACAGACGAACTGTTTACCAGTCTGTTGTGCGCTCTGGGCCCGGCTTTCTTAAATGGTGTTCCTGTCCATTCTGCAGTTCTCAGGCCATTGGGAATTTGCTTTTTCATTCCGTATTTCCTTCCGTCTCTCTCCACCGACCGTTCATTGGATGATTTTTTTTTATTATGGCCATCGGGTCTCGTGACATGACCAAAGCAACGTAGTTTTTCTTTATCTTTTTCTGTAAGTGATATCAAGAAAGGTGTGTGTGTGTGTGTGTGTGTGTGTGTGTGTGTGTGTGTGTGTGTGTGTGTGTGTGTGTGTGTGCTTCTCGATGACTTGGTGCTCTTGCTAAAAGGCGACATCATCAGGAAATCTGATATGTAGCATTCTGTGATTAAGTCTGATTGTCATAGCTTGGAGCCGTCTTCTCATATCTGCAACGACATCCCATGATTTCGCATCTCCTAGTATGCTTGCAAGACATTGAAAACTGTACCATTACAAGACTCATTCAAGACTGGTTCAGTTTTTCATTCATATAGACAAAAGGAAATAAATCTGGCAAGGCAGGTAGCCTTGGATTTGTTGATGTGAGGCCGTCAGATGTAAACATTTGTGATGTGAATGGTAAACAATATGGTGATCGCCTACGTGTTGTTTCAAAAGAAAAATTCTGCTTTTCTGTTCAAAGCTATCGCACGTCTTATGTACTTATTTTTTCCAAACGAAGAAAGTGAAGAAAACGATCATACAGGGTTTTGCCCAAAGGAGAAATACAGAAATAGCGACATGTGATACTATCAGATCCGTATTATGAAAACAGGCCTACACACACGCACGCACGCGCGCGCACACACCACACCACACACACACACACACACACACACACACACACACACACACACACACACACACACACACACACACACACACACACACGCACAACTCACACACACACACACACACACACACACACACACACACACACACACACACACACACACACACACACACACACACATGATTACCATGTTGTGTCTCATAAACCCCAAGTTTCATGACAATAAAATTTATTCTATTCTATTCACACACACAAACACACACACACACACACACACACACACACACACACACACGCACGCACGCACGCACGCACGCACGCACGCACGCACGCACGCACGCAAACGCACGCACACACACACACACACACATACACACACACACACACACACACACTTTACGACAAACGAAAACCCGTAGAGCAGAGCGTCTGCACTTGTGTTACAGTCTCTACGTCTCATTTGCTCTGCTTTCCCGCCTGCGGCCCTCCCGACTCTTCCTCGCTTATCTTAGCGCCTTCCTCCTTTTTTCCTCTGTCTGTCTGTCTGTCTCTCTGTCTCTGTCTCTCTCTGTCTCTCTCTGTCTCTCTCTCTCTCTCTCTCTCTCTCTCATCCTTTTCCTTGTTTTCTCGTCCGACCTCTTTGGTAACCACTTCCTCCTCTCGCTTCTTCTTGTCATCTCCTCTCTCCCTTTATGTGTTCTCTTCCTTTTCTTCATATCCTTTTTGCCATCTCCTCTCGTTTTTTTGATTTTTTTTTTATTCATTTTATTTTATTTTTTTTCTTTTTCTTTTCTTTCTTTTCTTTTTTTTTTAACAATTTTCTCCTGTACTTTTTCTTATCTCCACTTCCTGCTCTTTTTGCTAATACTAATACCCCCCCCCCAACACACACACACTCCCTTCCCTCTGTGTGACTTGCCTGTGCGTGTATAGGGGTGCTGCTAGTTTCTCTTTTGAACCCTAGGTGGTGAGAACACCACAAAATTATGGACTGTGATGTGTCTCTATTTGACACCAAGAGCCCGAACACAGTCAGCCGTGTCTCCCTGATGAGTCCAATCCAGCGGACGAAAGGCGTGGGAGGAAGCAATGCATATAGATTTGTCTTCGAGATGAATTTCGATTGTACCCTTCTGCAAATAGGGAAGTGTTGTCATGTTTATAATGTGTGTATTTTTTTTTATCCATTTTTTTTAATTAAAAAAATGAAATGTTTGCAAAATCATTGCTATAATAATGGAAAATTTGTTGACCTGCACTTGTTTTCAACCCACTACGTAACTGCTCAGCATCTCACTCACACCTATATGAAAACTCCAGGCTGATATGTACTACAATTTCAATGTCGTAGGGACCGAAAAAGAAATTCATTTGTCAACACGACTTGATTCTTATTTTTTACACGATATGCAATACATGTGGGAAAAAATTAACATTTTAAGTCATTCAAAGAGAAATTCACAGCATTTACTGACTGCGTGTGAATAAAGGTAAATTAAAAGCCATAGATAGAGAGATACATACATGTATGCATATATACATAGCTTGAAAGGGATAAAACGGTGTGCTCGTCGAAGCTTTTATGTTAATGTGCTTGAAAACCTAATGGCAAACAATATTTACTATTTCCTAATGTCTACTTTCTGAAACACTAGAAATTCTAAACCAAAAAAAATCTTCTTGATCACTGATGTTTTGTTTTTCAATGACGTTATTGTGAACTTTGGACTGAGCTTACTAGTCTGGCATGCATTCTCTTTGCTGAAAATTATATCTGGATTGATAACATAGGTATTTTCAGCTCCACATTTTCCTGGCACAGTACAGTTCTGACAGCTTGTGGTGCAATCATTTTTTTTTCATTTCTTCTTCAGCATGAGTTCCTTCGCACAAAAACGAAAGGAAACCAAATAAAAAAGAAACTACAAACTGATGAGCACAGTGAGTCTGATTATTTTGTCCAATGAGCAATTCCACATGTGCAGGCTTTTGCACTTAAGCTGCTTAATGCTGTCCATTGGGAGCAGTTTTTGTGCCGCTGGGTCGCCAGTCTTTATTTCCTTTCTTTCGCCTCACTCTCTTTATCTTTTAAGTTCGATTAATCCTCTGGGTCTAGTGTGTAGCCATGTAATGCTGCTGCGACGTGCATGCTGATGTGGTGTCTTACTGCCTGTAAAAATGTAATGCAGTCTGCAATGCAAATTGCACGTTGTTATTATGCAGGGCTGCTGTGCGATTCTATATCTGTTTATCTGTCTGCCTGATGGCCTCTGTGTGTCTGCTTGCCTGTCTGTCGCTCTGACTCTCTCTCTCTCTCTCTCTCTCTCTCTTCTCTCTCTCTGTCGTCTGTGTGTGTGTGTGTGTGTGTGTGTGTGTGTGTGTGTTTTCCCGAGTGTGCGTGCGCGCGCGCGCACACACACACACACACACACACACACACACACACACACACACACACACACACACACGCAAACGCAAACACACGAAAGCGCGTGCACACACACACACACACACACACACACACACACACACACACACACACACACACACACAGAGTTATACAGGCACAGAGAGAGAGAGAGAGAGAGAGAGAGAGAGAGAGAGAGAGAGAGAGAGGGGGGGGAATTGCACGCATGCACGTACCCTCGTAAACATTCACGCACGCATGTACCCACATACGAACATACTCACGCACATGCACAGAGATTTACATTGGATGAAACGTTAAATTATTTTCGATCGAATGTCAGATAGAAGCAAACATTCACGTACAGCTAAGCAGTAAACCGAACAGCTGCAACCGTCAGATTCACTATTTCAGAAAAAAAAAATCAAAATATTTCCATCCAAACAATTTTGGAACATAAACTGATTCCGAAGATTCAAGATGTTTCCCAACCGCTGATGTCACTACTAAAATCAGAAATCGTGAAAACCAATCACGTTCCTCATCTATCATGTGATTGATCACATTTTCGTTCCGCCGATAAGATGATTGGACAACAACTAGTCCGCAGCAGGAAGTTGAAAAAGAGACGGATGTTGACAAGGGAAGCCACTCATCGACCTTTCAGGTTTTCCCCAAGGAAGATAAGCCATGCTGGGAGCGAAGGCTTTCACCACCCTTGTAAAGGTCACCAAGACCTACCTCTTTGACCTGGCTAATACGTCAGTGTCCAGTCTAGTGGATATTTTAAAAAATTACTTTTTTTTAACTCTTCTCTTATTTCTCATTTTGTGTCTTACATACATTTGCTTCATTATATATGTCATCACTTCTTTGTAAAGTATAAACGTGTCGCTCACCACCGTTTCTGATGGCAAGTTACTCTCTAACATGTGTAGAATTAAAATGCACCAGCTGAAATAGTTAAGTGGTTAGAGTCGTGGTTTTCGGGTTGGGGGGTCGTGGCTCGATTCCCGTCAGAGCCATTGATTTGTACGATTTTTCTGCCTCGACCGGTTCCCACCAGAGTTGTAATGGACTCAAAATGGGAGACTAGGACCACACCGTCGAATTTCATCCACTTAACAGGTGCGTCTCGGGGCATTGCTCAAAATTCCTGACCAACATTGCAGGTGTCTGTATCTCTCAGGCTTGCCGCTGGGATATGTCATGAATGTAAGTGAAACGTACAGCCCTGTGATGTAGTTTCAGATCACAATGGACCTTCATACAATCATCTTCAGCTTCCTCATACCCATCAATCAGCATTTAGAAAGAAAAAAAAGTCTCAAACTCTTTGGTCCATCAAAGCTTCGCTCTCATAGTGACCTCATGCTTTTATTTCCTCCACACATTCATGCCCTTGAAGTCGCGGTTGCCGGTATCGGCAAGTTCCTGTCAACATGAAAATACAGCAGGGGCGAAGTGAGGGACCTGGCACAAAAGCAGCAGCAACAGCAGTGACAAAAAGCCACAAATACATACAGCAAATGACTCAAGGTAAGCAATCAGGAGTTACCGCTGTGCCGAACATGCAAGCGTATGTAAAAAGAGAGAGAGAGAGAGAGAGAGAGAGAGAGAGAGAGAGAGAGAGAGAGACTCAAACACACTTTCCCTCACCCCAGAATCTTTAAAAAAAAATTCTTATCTCCCTTTCCTACGCGTTCCTATGGTTCCCACGACGTAACGTATTTCACATCAAATTGAATTCACACCCCCCACAGAAGGCGGTTAACACAGAAAATAGGCTTAGCCGCCACTCGGGTTTAAACCGTCAACTGCAATAATGACAGTGCACCCCAGCAGGAAGCAGGTTCAGACAGACATCCTGTTCTGGCACAAGATCATCCGCCAGGGTTACTGTCTACAGCATGCTCAAAGTGCACTTGAAAGACCCCAAGGTAACCAGAGGAGTAGTTCCTGACAAGTAGAGTGAAAATGGATTTGATCTGTGGGACAAACACGAGCAGGAAAACAAGTCAGTGGAACAGCACAATGGTGACATGTTTGGCCCAGAATGAACATGGTTTATCCTACAGTACAAAACGTAGGGCACTGTGATGCAATGTAGCCACATGCAATGCAAATCAATACCATACCATACCATACCATACTATACCATACCATACCATACCATACCATACCATACCATACCATGCCATACCATACCATACCATACCACTCCATACCATACCATACAACTGCAACGTTTGCAAAACGGCTATCCTGTCCCATCAAAAACGAGTATCAAAGATTGTTATTTTTTTCTTGTTTTCCTTGCCATTGAAGAGTCTGTACTCTTAACATGCTGGTCCGTCAAGCTCCCTCTTGTGGAGCCCCACTTAGCTCAAGAGCTGGCACTTGACTGCATCCACAAAGAACAGGACGTCATGAAGCAACTTACCAGAGGAGACACTGTACCATTGGAACAGTCTATTCTGTAGTGGTCACTGGAACATGTTCTGATCCATCACCACAGGACGCTAAACACTAATGCTGACGCTAGATAGTTTTGTCAAAGAGACGCTGTCTCCATTCAAAGGGTTAAGTTTCCTTTTTCTCTAGGTCATATGTTGTACGCACTCTGTAGAGCACCAGTTTTCGTTTTGCTTCACACACACACACACACACACACACACACACACACACACACACACACACACACACACACACACACTTACCTCCCCCAGAACTTAAAAAGTAAAACCTAGTTGTCTTCCTTTTGCATGCTTTCAGATGGCCCCCAAGACGTCAGGCTATTTGACAATAAATTGAATCCCCATCCCTACAGGAGGCAGATAAACACAGGGAATAGAATTTCCCGCTTTCGGGCTGAAACCATCAACTACACTAATGACAATGCACCCATGGCCCCCCTGTGGGAAGCAGGAGCAGACAGACATCCTGTTTGGAATAAGATCATCAGCCAGGGTCCCTGTCCGTAGTATGCGCTTAGCGCACTTGAAAGACCCCAAGGCAACCAGGGGGTATGTATTTCACTGGTGGACAAAATCAAACAAGGACATAAATGAGTGGGGGCAGCATCATGTGGCCAGGTTCTGCTTAGGAAGAACAGGTCGGATTTTCCAAGTTAAAATGCAAAATGTTGGAATTTCATGAAATGGAACTCAGGACAAAGCAGCGCATTACAATACAGCTGGAATTGCTAAAGAAGTCGCGTGCACTTATATCGATGACCCCTAAGGTCTCATGGAGCTGCTCCCTAACGTGTAAATGGCTCTAATGCTGCTAAGTGATCGTGAGAAAGTTTAGTAAATTCGGCCCATGCTCACCAACCCGACACATACCAGTCAATATCAATGAAAGAGATAGTCATGAAAAACTCAGACATGCGAAGAATGCAGAGAGAATAAAACCCCTTTACCTTTGACTCAGAATCTTGAAAGGATGTCCATCAAACAGGAATGATTTACCTCCTTCCCCACCCCAACCCACTTACCCAGCCCCCGCCATGATCTGCAGATAGTAATGTGCACTGCTTCGTACCCGTTCAGTGCGCAGTTCATACTCTCATTTGAGAAGCGCGTGAACACACACACACACACACACACACACACACACACACACACACACACACACACACACACCACCACCACCACCACCACAACAACAAAAAACAACCAGTTAACCAAACAATTGGCCAACCAACAAAAACCGTCGCCCGTGTACCGTGACTGGGTGTGATTCATGTCAATTAGACTGTTTTTCCTCGAATTCTTTAGGCGAGGTTGCTTTTGTTCCCTTTCATCAGTCTTACAGATTATGACAAGACAGTTTCATCTATCAATCAGAAACTTATTTTTTGTAAGATCTGGGGTAAAAAGAACAGCTGAACTTCCTCAGAAAGTAAATGACGAGGTGCGGGAACTCTTTCTCCCGTTATGAAATGAATTGCACGCCCGTAACTCCAAACGAATGCTGCTTACGACACTAAATCGCCCAGTAGAAACGTCATCACAAGAGTTTACCGACCAAGCAAGAAGCCCGTCGCTTTGTCCTTGTTTGTTCTATGTGCTCTGTGTTGACATTTCTGCTGGGCGATCTAGTGTTGTAAACAGCAGTCGTTTGGAGTTACGGGCTTGTGATTCATTTCATCATGAGAGAAAAGAGTTACGCCATTTGCTCGTTATTTACTGTTTACGATCCCTGCCTAATTCAAGATAACCTTGAATTAGAAGTAATTTCCGTTTAGCTTACTGATGTAAAGATTAAGTGGATTTCTAGCGGAAAGAATCTGAGTTAGAAACTAGATTGTTGGAGCGTTTAAAGCTTTGTCTTTGCTTTTCATCTCTGTCGCTGTTATTGATGTGCTTTATGATGTGTGCCCGACGTCTGATTCTACGGACTCTGAAAACTTCCTCGCGATTGGTTTGTGTAGCCGAAGGAATTTACCTGATATCGTGAGTCATCAAACAGCGTTTATTGGCAGGTTGAAATCTCTCTCTCTCTCTCTCTCTCTCTCTCTCTCTCTCTCTCTCTCTCTCTCTCTCTCTCTCTCTCAGCTGTCCCCATACCCCCGCCACCACCATCTTCTTCTTCTCTCTGTCTGTCTATCTGTCTCTGTCACACACACACACACACACACACACACACACACACACACACACACACACACACACACACACACGTGGATAAAATTAAATGTAAACATCAGTGTTGCAGACTTAAGAATCCATGCCCACTGAAGCCAGCTTGCTTTATCGGACACTTGTTTCTTTAAATCATTTTAATGCCAACCATTTTCCCTATCTAACCAACGTTAAATGACCCTACAACGAACTCGGACTTTCAACGCAGTCTGTTTCTTGCGCTTTATTCTTATGCCGCTCATTCTCGCTGCTCATCACCCAGTCACTCTCCAGGCTGTTGTGTTGCAGAGCACAGTGCTGTCCATAGGGAGTAATCAACGTCAGGTTGCCATGTGACAAGCAAGCAGAGAAGACTCTGCACGGCTGTACAGTCACTTCGTGGTGCTCACTGGCACTTGTTCTGACCCAGGATATACAGGACCCCACCTGTTTAGCAACGTGGTGACGACAGAAAAGAAATGCTTCACCTGTGCAAAGGTGCTGATAAAGTAGGTGGAAAAGGTGCCGAATTTCCTCACAGAAGATACGTGGCGGTCATTTCAGAAATCTTTTTCTTTATTCCCTCTCGTCCCACTCGGGGGAGTGTTCACATTGAAGAGGACTAGCTGTCCTGTGTTGCTTTGATAGCCGTGTAAATAGTTCATGTAAAAAAAATTAGTACCTGAATTAATTACGTGTGCGGAAACATGTTAGTTCGTCTAATCATTTGAGTTCCAATATTAATGTTCGATCGATATTATTCGTAACGGTGTGGATAGTGTAAGTCATAGTCTTTTAGCTGTTGACGAGTGAGTTCCCTTTTGGTAAGAAGAAATATTGAGGGAAACCAGCGGGTAGGTCGAGACGCACGATAAGGCTGGCACACGGCCAGTGTGGAATTATGGCGGGTGGGTGGTGACGCTCCTCAGCATACCCCGTTCATTGCACTCGCTCCTTGTCTGGTCTCGTCTTGTGTCGTTTTGTCTTGTCTTGTATCTGTGGTACTCGTTCTTATGTTACTCCATACTATATCTGTCCTGTATTGTCAGGAATGCAAGGCATGGTAATAATGTTTATTTTCTCTTTGCCCCGGTGAATCTATTTGGATTAAAAGAATTTACGAATATTATAGTACTACCCTACCAACTGAAATAGCATTGGAACATTTGTAGAGTTAAAATAAATACCATGTGGAATTTACGACTTACACCCCATTCCTGCTCAGAAACTGACGACGGGTAGCTACGCCCCTCCATTATTGCCTCGTTATGACTATGAACAGAAATGTGGGAACACACTGTTAATCCCCGGTGCAGGGCTGTTGTGGTCGTCGTCCCTTTAGGATCTTCAGGTTGCCTTCCTGATCAGCAGAGGTGCCCCTGCCCATTACGTGGGACTGCAGTAGCGCCGCTACACGCGCTGAGAAGGGAGCGGTCCACCGGTCTACGGAGCATCGAACTCAGAGGGAGGGTCTTCTTGCTATGGTATTTCCTCGGTAAAAGCAAAAGACTCATACCTATGCGGACACGAGTTAAGTGGATGTGAAAGACAGTGTGGTTGTGGTGTGAGGCGGTGTAGTAGGGGTGCTTCCGCCCCGTTTAGACGCACCCCGTCAGCGGGCAGCAAACTGGTGTTGTTGTTGTTGTTGTTATTTGATTTTTTTTTTTTCTTTTTTTTTTAAAATCGCTGTTTATGTTTAAAAAAAAAAAAGGCCTGTTTGTGTGGTAGACGTGTTTCTGACTTTATTTCTTCTTCTTTTTGATTTTTATTTATTTTATTACTTTATTTATTTATCTATTTATTATTATTATTATTATTATTTATTATTTATTTATTTATTTATTTATTATTTATTATTTTTTTTTTTTTTTTTGGGGGGGGGGGGGGGGGGGGGGGGGGGGGGGTAGTAATAGTGGGATAGGCATTTTGGACTTAGCGGGTATCCCTGGGGTACTCCATGTTTATTGCCAACGTTTTTGCCCAGTAGGATAGCTAGTTCTCCATAAGGGTGATTTTCTCTTCTGTACTCCTGTTTTCTTCATACAATCTGCCTATTCTCCCTCTTCTGTGAAAGGCCCCGTGTCCCAACAGTGGTGTGTATGTGTATGCGTGCATGAGAGAATAAAGTGTTGTTAATGTAGTGGGATAGGCATTTTGGACTTAGCGGGTCCAAAATGCATCTTGGCTCTTGTGCTGAGTGGTGAATGTGCGACCTGACTCCTGACGCTGTGGTCTCCCCCTTATTCAATCCGACAGTATTATATATTTCCGGCCTCACCTATGTTACCATTATTGATACCATTTGTTCGGATCAGCTTCTGTTCGCTTAGGTGTTCTCCAGGGCTCTGTCCTTGGCTCTGTTTCGCCATGTGCACTTAATTCTTTGTCTGGCTCATTCAAAGCAATATTATGTCTTTATTTTGTTAGCGATTTTCAACTCCATAACTCTTGTACTTCAGATCAAATCTAGTCCACGATTAAAAACCATTTCAGGCATCAGTAAACGTATCTTCAAGGTAACAAATCGGATTAGTTCTTCTTAAATCAGACTGGACAACTGTATGCGGCTTGCCTACCTCTTCATGGTACTAGGCACAATCCAGTTTCGTCTCAGGCAAAGATTCTTGTTTTTTACGATTCCTAGCAACCTCTCCGTCCGTAGTGACGTTTCCAGCCTATTCTAATCTTCCTGTCTGGAACTCCGTTGAACACACAGTATTCGTTCAGAGAAGAAGACGGGGAGGGGGTGAGAGTGCTGGCGAAGGGACGGGGTGGGGGTAGAGTGTGGGTGCGAGCCTCGGCATTGAGGATTGACAGTCACCCTTTCCTCTGCGTCCACCTACTTCTGGAACCCGTCAGCATTGGATGTGACCTGCCTGTCATCCGCAGTGACCAGTCTGTGCCAGCTAGTAGCGACCCCAGACTGTCCATTTTCTCCGGGGACATCTGTACCTGCAGGGAAGGGGGCGGGGGAGAGCAGGAACTGGAGGGGGAGGGGAGGGTAGAGACCATTCCACGTTGCACTTGGGCTTCTGTTGGCAGAATGTAAGCCTGATGATTAATGCACCTACACAAGAAGTCACAACCACACCTTCACCCCCCCCCCCCCTTCAATGCCCACCCCCTCCTTTTCTCTCCACTCCCTTCTCCTGCATGCCATGTCCATTACCTGAGACTGGTATGGATGGAAGTTTCTTCTCAAGCTTTTCTCCCCTTTTGTCAGGCCATCGCTCTCTTGAGGCATTCCTTTTCCCTTAGACCCGAAGTAATGGACAGGTAGTATTCTGTGGAGTACTTCCACTCACTGTCATATAAGGACCCACCAGAACAACAGGAAACATTTTTGTTGTTGTTGTTGAAGGACACACGCACATTCGACCCAGAAGATGAAATAACATACCTCACACATGAACGTTCAGAATTTAAGAAACAGATCACAATGGCGGCAGTTGAAATGTGCACCAAGTTCTGAATCGTTTCGTTGTTTGTTTTATGTTTTTTTCTCTTAAACACGACATGAAATGCCTGTTTCTGTCGCTTTTACTTTTTTGTAACCTGGCGAAGTTTATGAGACTTCAATCATGGATTCACTGGGCAAATTCCTAGGTCTTTTTTCCCACTTGCCAATGAACGATGCGTGAACTTGAATATGATTCCATCCCCACCCAAGTACTATCGTAAGGTACGTTACAAAATGAAATTTAGATTTTTTTTTATCGTGTGGAACATTCTGATTTATCGTAACAGACATGTTGAGGTACAGATAGAAGCACTGTATGAATCCAGTCCAGAGAGAGAGAGAGAGAGAGAGAGAGAGAGAGAGAGAGAGAGAGAGAGAGAGAAGAGAGAGAGAGGCAGAAGAGAAGAAGAGAGAAGGAGAAAGAGAGAGAGAGAGAGAGAGAGAGAGAGAAGAGAGAGAGAGAGAGAGAGAGAGAGAGAGAGAGAGAGAGAGAGAGAGAGAGAGAGAGAGAGAGAGAGAGAGCGAGAGAGAGAGAGAGAGAGGAGAGAGAGAGAGAGACACAGCCTCGTGCACACACACACACACACACACACACACACACACCACACACACACACACACACACACACACACACACACACACACACACACACACTTATATATACATATATACACACACACACACACACACACACACACACACATCATTCTTCGAGACTGGCATGCAGTTCTATGATTTCCAAGCGTTTGGCCCCATCCCGGTCCGACCACATCCACCCTTCCCCCAGTCTCTCCCGTTTATTGTCTCAAAGACGCCCACTCCCAGCTTGGAGCGATCGATTTCATTTACAGATCACTTCTTCCAACGTGATCAATAAAACCAGCCACAGGAAAGTCTGCATACTTCAACATTTCTTTTGCACTCTTCAATCCTTCACTTCGTTCTAAAACGGGGAAAACAAAGTACAAAAAACATTAATTTTGGTAGTTTCGTATGTCACAGAGAGTTATAGAAGCTTGCTTGTGATTGTCAGGGAGCCAAAAGCTTGTCAAATTCCCGGATGGGAGTACTGGGCCTTTGCTACATATTATGGGAACAGCTGTTACAGTAGGTGAATTACAGCAGCTTTTTCGACCGGTCGAAAGAAAATCAGAAGTCGGCAATTTCATGGCCTGGTATATATTACTAACTTTTAAGAAAAGAGAAATAATGAAACGGACAGAGGGAGAAGTTGAAATAATCTAGTTTGTACGTCAGCTTCTTTTCGTTAACAGTCCACTTCAAGTTAGATACATTCAAGATGAGGATCATCATTGAGGGCTAGTAGTCAAAGGGAATTTGTCCAAGAAATATTGCATCATTTGATTGGCAAAGAGAAACCCATGATTAATCTTATTCGCAATATAGTAGTACTATGAAGAATGACAGCATCCCCATTCGTACCAGTAAATTACGTACAACGTAAGGGGCTGAATAAGAATTTTTTTTTTTTTTTTTAAATAAATTTCAGTTCCAAGGCTGTCTGTAACAGCTTATTCACCAGACTTTGCACAACAGCTATTTTCGTTCTGAAACACACACGCACACAAAGTGTTTTAAGCATTACATCACTCTCCTTTGGGTTCTGATATAAGCAGTGGGTGGGTTTTTTGTTTGTTTGTATGTTTGTTTTCTTAATATTATTTTCTCAAAGTTTTATTTAATGTTTTCGAGCAGATATGCATTTTTACTCAAAGTTAGGAACTGTATCTGTATCTGAAAACAGAGGAATCGAATAGTTAAGAGTGGTTGCCTGCAGGGCTGATGGCCATTGTTCAAACTACACGTGGAATCTGTTTGGAATGGACGCCCTCTCTACCTATCCAGCCATTAATAGGTAACTGACACAGTTCCAGAAGCGCTACAGGCGACGGAGGGAGAAGGATGGGCTGCTTCTTCCATTGTGCCGTGCCCTACACACAGCGTACTCAAGACAGCCCACTGTCTTTACGGCCAATATGCTGTGGAACTTTGACAGATGTTTTTCCCGTTTTAATGTGACTGTAATAACACTTCCGCCCCCTTTCCGCTCTATCATCATCCTCTGATCACTACCAGAGAAAATCTTCAAAGACTGCAGCGAATGTCGAACGTTAAAAGTTAAACGTGCAGGAGGGTGGGGGTGGGCGTGGAGGTGGAGTCAGCGAAAGGTCAGGGAAAGTGTAAGAGAAACAAGAAGGGAGAGAGAGGGAAAATAATCGTGAACAAGCTGAACACACGTCATGACTAAAAGCATGGGAGTTCTCTTCCTGAGAAACAGGAAACACCTGAGATGGTTAAGGACATGTCTGATGTATTCTTCTACAATTTCAGATGTTACTGCGCGCATTTGTACTGTCTCCCCCCCTCCTCTCACTCCCTTCTCTCTCTGTCTCTCTGTCTGTCTGTCTGCCTGTCTCTCACACACACACACACACACACACACACACACACACACACACACACACGCGCGCGCGCGCGCGCACACCACACACACACACACACACACACACACACACACACACACACACACACACACACACACACACACACGCACACAAAACACTGTATACGTGCTGCAACAGAATCTTCAAAGAAATGAGCGGGGATCGCGGCCAGTATTGGGATTATTCGCTGTGCTCTGGGTTTTATGCGATGTGATCAGAAAATCCGGGCCCCCTATTCTCAAGTTTTGGACAAACTTCATGCGTTTGGCAATGAACTGTGTGTGTACCTGAACCTAACCTATTCCCCCTTCCCACTCACAGACATCGAAGAACCACAGGAATAACAGGAAGTATCATTTGTTCGAAGACACACGCACACCCCCACCCAGAAGATGTGATTACACACTTCCCACGCGAAAGTTCAGATTTCAAGAAACAGATCACTACACGGGCGGGCGGTTGAAAAATTCAGCAAGCTCTTTAGCATTTGTTTGCTTTGTCAATATGACAAAACGCCGGTGTCTGTACTTATATATATATATATATATATTTTGGTGAACTGACAATGATATAAAAGAGACTTTAATCACGAAGGTTTTGGACAAGTTCTAAGGTACTTTTTTTTTAACTTGTCAATGAACAATGCGTGCACTTGATTGTGATCCTACTCCCAGCCAGACCCAGGTGCTATCATTTGGTAGTCTACAAAACCATTGACAATTTCTTTGATTATAGAACATTTTGAATGGCAGAAACACACATTGTGAGATACAGATACAAGCAATGCATAAATCCAGGCAGGCAAGAGAGAGAGAGAGAGAGAGAGAGAGAGAGAGAGAGAGAGAGAGAGAGAGGGTGCGCGCGCGCACACACACACACACACACACACACACACACACACACACACTCTCTCTCTCTGTGTCTCTGTTCTCTCTCTCTCTCTCTCTCTCTCTCTCTCTCTCTCTCTCTCTCTCTCTCTCTCTCTCATTTATTTACTGGCATGCAGAGCCTCAGAAGCAGATTGTGTCTTTTAGCAGTTCCATTTTCTGATGCCAAAGCGTTTTGTACCACCTGGGTTCTACGAAATCGAGCCCTCCCCCAGTCCCCTTTACTGTCTGCAGACGCCCACTCCCAGTTTACAGAGATCGATTCCATTTACACATCAGAACTTCTTCCTAACCAGGCCCATAAAGCCGCCAGAGGAATATTTCCTTATTTTCAAATTTGTTTTGAACTTTCAAATTCTTCACTTTTTTCTAAAAAAAAAAAGAAAAAAATTTACAGAAACACAGCTTGTGGTTAGTTTTGTACAGCACAGAGAGTTACATAGAGGCTTGTCTGCGATCGTCATGGGAGAGAAACTCAACTCTCATAATGTCACATAGGAGTTCTGTGCCTTTGCCACAGAACGCGGGAAGCTGAGGAATTATTACAGTAAATGAATTACAAAGCTCTTTTTTCTACCAATCGAAAGGAAATTGACGGACCAGCCGCCGTGGCGAAGTGGTTACTGTCGCGGATTCCCGGTTGGGAGGTCGCGTGTTCGATTCCCATCAGAGTCAATGAAGATGAATGTCGTCATTAACGGCCAGCGGTGAGAACGGAAACTGCCAAATGATGTTCTCCCATATTTACTCAACCTTAGAGCAACAAACTTTGTGACTTCTTTTAACTGGCATGGGAAAGTTGTCAACATATTTACTCCTGATATGACAATACGAAGAATTGCAACATCCTCATTCATACGAGTAAATCACCAAAGCTTGAAGAGCCGAGTTATATTGAATCTGATAGACCTTCAGTTTCTAAGGCTGTCCATGACGGCTTGTTCAGTTAGATTGAATCTAACAGACCTTCAGGTCCAAGGCTGTCTGTCACAGTTCCTCATGTGTCTCTTGCTGCTCTCACGTTGTGCACAACATCCGTTTTCCTTCCCCAAAACTCACAAAGTAGGCTTATTCTATGCATTACGTAACTCTCTTTCGTGTTCTGACATGTGGAATTATTTTTAATGCATTATTTTCAAACGTTTTTTGATTAATATTTTCGAGCAGATATCTATCTTACTCAAAGGTTTAACTGTATATGAATAGAGACGGGGCCCGTGGTCGAATACTTAAAGCGTGTGCCTTCGAAGCTGGTGGTCGTGTGTTTTAAACACATGTGGGGCTGGATTTTTTTTTCGAGTTGAAAACCCCTCTCTGCCCCCCAACAGTAAACTGGCAATGGATTCAGTTCCAGGAAAGTAAGAGGCCACAGAAGGACAGGATGGGCTCCACCTTCCATCATGCCATCCACTAGAGAAAGTGTACCTCTGAGAGTTCACTGTCCCTACGGTTGACAGTCTATGAGAAGTTTGACTTTTTTTTTAGTTTGTTTTTAAGTCAACATGACACCTCCGTCCCCATTTCCGCTCTGCCATCCTGTCCTTACTGCTGTAGAGAATCGTCAGTGTTCAAGCGAATGCCAGATGTTAAAGGAAACACGCGCTTGTGAAACATGAGATACGATCCGATTCTTTCCGTAAATCACTCAACAGAACTCCGTTCATCCGACATCACTCAACGTACATGTGTCCTGATGTCAAACACAGAGACCCGTTCAGCTGACATCACTCCAGGCTACATGTGTCCTGATGTCAAACACATAGCCCCGTTCAGCTGACATCACTCCACGCTACATGTGTCCTGATGTCAAACACAGAGCCTTGTGATCAACAGAAAACACCTGTGACCGTCTTGACATGCCTGATGTGTTGCTCTACTGTAACAGATGGAATTATGCGCATCGATACAGGCTCCTCTCTCTCATATGCACGCGCCCCCCCCCCCCCCCCCCCCCCCCCCCCCCCCACACACACACACACACACACGCACACACACTGAGTTCCAAGCTATGTTCAGTCCACCTGTCAGCGATGGCTTGTTTCTGTGTGACACATTTGCCGTCCTTGTTTTGAATGGTGTTGTCTTAAGTTCGCTTTTATTTGGTCATGTCGTTTACATCCTCAAGAGTTTTCTGTGTCGTTGTTGTCTTGTTAATTTTCCCTCAATACCCTCACACGGTTGTTCGACCGGGTTTCCATAGCATTCTTCATTTCTTCACTAATTTTCTTATCTGAACGGCTGTTTGGCTCACCGTCAGTCTTCTTGTGCGGCTGCACGTACCTTTGAGTGTCAACCACTTCGAAAGTACTGCTTGTAACCCGTTTCTTCGGGTCCATCGATTTATTCCTGTTACCTCTGTTGTTATTTTAATCATCACTTTGCTCAAGTTGTTTGTGAGAGCTTCGATATGTTCTTTCAGCAATAATAGCGGGTCGAATTCTCTTTCTGAGGCCGCATAGAACCGTTAAGTTTGGTGTTATTTTAGGGAAGTGACGTTGGAGCAATCATGACCTTGGCGATGTGAACTTTAAAGTACTTATATAAAAGATAGCAGCCTCAAATTCAACTTTGACGAATTAGAACCCCCTGATATTGTCGAATGGATTTACATAGCATTATTTTTCATCCTTATTCACTCTAGTTTTATGTGTACAAGGAAGTACAAATTCTGTGGTCTTTCAAATCTTTCTTTTCGAGATAAGTACTCTGATGTCAATCTTTTAGCAGTCACAGGATAGCGGTACTTTCAGATGTGGCTGAACAGAATTAAAAAGATAGACATGTTGAACGCTCGTCCTCAACGAAAAGAAGACAAATTCAAAATAAGATTGTGTAAACTCTGTCCTTGTTTGTTGTTGTTTTTTTTTTTTTTTTTATATATATCTATCTCTCTGTCTATCTGTCTGTCTGTCTGTCTCTCTCTCTCTCTCTCATCATTCATTAATAAAGAGTAGTACATATGTCGGGCTGGGTGATACACCTGGTTCTACTATCTTCCTTTCGGTTTGTTCAAAAAACAGTCGTCAGAATTTTCACCACACACACACACACACACACACACACACACACACACACAACAACCATTGATGAATTTACGTGAGAACATCCCCGAGATCGACGAGTTGAACTGACCTGGTAGAGCCATTCAAAGAATGACGCGCCATTCAAATGGCTTCCCCATGACTATCCTACGAAGACGTATAGTAACACTCAGCAAGCTTTTTTTATAATGCGTACAAGTCTCCATGTTCACAGGTCTTTCAAGCACAGATCTGCCAAATCTGTCTCGCCCCGAAGACAACCGCCAGCATTTTCTTTTCAAACTGGATGTGTTTTTCTCCCATGTTTCTGGGACAGTTATTCATGCCCCTTGTACAGATTGCCTTTCAGGTATGCTTTTCTTGCGTACTTAAACACTAATAACAATAATAATGATGTATGGATTTTATATGGCGTAATTCTTGGGATCAACTCATTGCGCTCAACACACGCTCAAACACTCGCAATGACATATGTTCACACACACACACACACACACACACACACACACACACACACACACACACACACACACACACACGCG
>JADBJO010000346.1:973731-996231 GCA_016801955.1 Conus betulinus | reverse complement strand
ACCAGTCCGGCAGTGACAGATGAAAGTGCTTACATTCATTAACAAACTAGGAAGGCAGTGATCTATTTTGCCGACCCACGTTCCATGTGCGGTTTGGTATCACTTGGAAAAAGTCAACCCTTAACATGGTGACTTCAGACGATTACCGGTCTCATCGGCTGTTAGCTGGAGGAAACCTTGCAGTTTTTTTTTTCGAAGCAGATATAGCATAGGTATGTCAAAATAGATAAATAAAATAGGCAAGGATTACAAAAATAATAAAAGACAAAATAGCAAACAAAACGAAAAGGAAATCCGAAGCCACAAGCCTGCTATTTATTCTTTCCCCTCTTGTAAATCATCTTCATGTTTGTTGCAAAGAGTGATTAAAGTTTTTTTTTCCTTTCCAATGAAGATGAGCCATTTACCAGAGGCAGTCACATCCGCTGTTTGGTAGATGAAACATTCTATATGTTCACTCTCCAATAGAGTTACAAGCTTAGGACAGCGCTATTTCCGATTCAATAACGTCCTCTGTCTGTCTATCTATCCGACTGTCTGTTTCTCTCTCGGTCTCTGTCTCATCCCCACTGTGTCGTGTGTGTGTGTGCGTGTGTGTGTGTGTGTGTGTGTGCGTGCGTGCGTGCGTGCGTGTGCGTGCGTGTGTGTGCGTGCGTGCGTGCGTGTGTGTGTGTGCGTGTGTGCACGCGCGCGTGCGTGCGCGCGCGCACGTGCGTCCGCACATGCGCTTGTGTGCGCGCGCGTGTTTGTTAAGAGAGAGAGAGAGAGAGAGAGAGAGAGAGAGAGAGAGAGAGAGTGTGTGTGTGTGTGTGTGTGTGTGTGTGTGTGTGTGTGTGTGTGTGCATGCAAGCCAGAGAAATTCTAGCTGAATACTTCGATCTTTCGGGCTTCATTTGATTGCAAATACGAACACTTGATCCTCTGCTAATGAAAATGAGCACGCTCACGTGTATTTCATTCGTGTCTTGCTAACATGTTGAACCATTTTGGAAAGACACACACACACACACACACACACACACACACACACACACACACACACAGCACAGACGAGAGAGAGAGAGAGAGAGAGAGAGAGGAGAGAGAGAGAGAGAGAGAGAGAGAGAGAGAGAGAGAGAGAGAGAGAGCGATGGAAGGGGGAAAAATGCACACAGACAAAAGGAAGAAGAGAGACGCAAAACGCAAGGAAGAAAACAACGAAAAAGATAATTATGAAAAATGTGGAGGGAGGGAATGAAAGTGTATGAATCATTGATGAAACACATGAGTGGTATAAGAAGATGCTTTCAAAAACAATGTTTCAAGACATCGGTGTGGGGTAAAACAGAATTTTTTTTCTTAAAAGGAAGCTTTAACAATCAGAACATATTCACTAGTATCACAGGCGTCAGGAAGAAAATGTCACTGATGAAATTCATATACCTTTGATTTGAACATACATGTTTGCCATCCGTGTTGAAGCATAGCAAGACAATCGAGGAAAAGATGATAGTTTTTGATGCTGTGGAAAGGGCTGCTCGACAGGAGAAACAAGGACAAATTTGTCAAAGGCGAAAACACAGCTGGTTCTTGCTCCCTATTGCCAGATAGATACAAACAAAAAAGCGTAGGACACGGACAGAGAGAGAGAGAGAGAGAGAGAGAGAGAGAGAGAGAGAGAGAGAGAGAGAGAGAGAGAGAGAGAGAGAGAGAGAGAGAGAGAGAGAGAGCGCCTGGAATAATCAGTTTTCAAAGATGTCGTTAATACTTGCAAGTGCTGTTCATTCGCGTTATGCCGCGTCTGCCACGTCAAGTTTAAAAAAGGCGCATATCAGAATCAAGTTAGCTGCCCTATGTTTGCATCTATTCCGTTTACACCTACAGTGTTTAGCTGGTTTATGCTGGCGCTTAATAGACATTTCTGTGCAGGCTGACACTGAAAGATGAGATTCACGACCCCTCTACTTCTCGCCCCATACACTGCCACAGTTTCATCTAGAACCAGCGGACCTGAGGGATGTACATATCAGGTTGTCATACGGCAAACTCGCCAGATGAGACTCTGCACTTCAAGACAGTCACTAAGGCAGTGTTCAGTTGTTGTCTTTTGTTACCCAAGGCACGCAGAACACCTGCTGATCGCCCCCACTGACGACAAGCCTTGCTAAGTCGCGGAGTCAGCGTGGAGGAAGTGTCCCCCCCGAGAGAGTACAATTACGTTCATTCGAAGACATGAACTTGCCAATAGCGACCGCCTTCACACAAACGCGACACTGGCGTAAACGTGAAGAGGGGAATGAAAGGTGAGGTCACTTCAAGAGGAGGGTATGAAGAGCTACAGGATTTGATACCTTTTTGATGATGACGGTATTGATGACTTTGTTGATGATGATGACGGTGATGGTGATGACGACGACGACGACGACAATGATGATTGTGATGATGATGATGATGATGATGATGATGATGATGATGATGATGACGACGATGATGATGGTGGCGGTGATGATGATGGTGATGATGAAGATGATGACGATAATGACGTTGATGATGATTATATTGATAATGATGATTCGGGTGACGGGGGTGACGACGACGACGACGACGACGACGACGACGACAATGATGATGATGATGACAATGACGGTGATGATGATTTTGAGTTCTGTTCTAGTCACAGACTGCATACGACAGAACTGTGCCCCTCGTTTCCTTAAGCCACAGCCATATATCCTGACCTCAAGAAGTGTAGACACAATCTGTATTCACGTCCTCCATATCCGCCACCACGTCGTAGGCTGCATCTGCGACCCCCTTACATTCATCCATGCCTCACCCTGCATTCACGACGCCTTAACCATGAAACCATAACCACCTGCATCCGCGTCCCCTGTACCCCCCACACGTCATACTCTGCATTCGCGCTCGCCCCCGAGCCTCACTTTCTCTCTCTCCCCCTCTATTTGCCCATCCATAACATATCCCGCCCGCCCGCCCCCACCCCCCTCCTCCTACCCCTCCTACACCTACCCATGTCTCCCCCAGCTCCCTTTCAGCCATTACGCCTACCCATGTGCATCCACGGTTTTTCCTCCCCCATCTGCGTCCACCCTTCTGTCCGACCCATGTCACACTCTGCATCAGTGCCTCTCTGCCACAAGACACCCGTCGTGTCATGTCCTTCATCCGCCCTCGCTGTCCCAATAAGTCACCCATGTCATGCACTTCATCCGGCCTCGCTGTCCCATTAAGACACCCATGCCATGCACTTCATCCGCCCTCGCTGTCCCATTAAGACACCCATGCCATGCACTTCATCCGGCCTCGCTGTCCCATTAAGACACCCATGTCATGCACTTCATTCATCCGGCCTCGCTGTCCCATTAAGACACCCAGCCATGCACTTCATCCGCCCTCGCTGTCCCCCATTAAGACACCCATGCCATGCACTTCATCCGCCCTCGCTGTCCCATTAAGACACACATGCCATGCACTTCATCCGCCCTCGCTGTCCCATTAAGACACACATGTCATGCACTTCATCCGCCCTCGTTGTCCAATAAGACACCCATGTCATGCACTTCATCCGCCCTCGCTGTCCCAATAAGACACACATGTCACGCCCTTCACCCGCCCCCTCTGCCCCAATGTGTCCACTATGTCACGAGCCCTTTATCCGCGCCCCCTCTACCAAACAGGCCCACCATGCCACGCCTTTCAGCCGCCCCCACTGCCCCCAAACACCCCCACCCACATCACACCCTTCATCCACACCTCTGCCCAATACACCCGCTATCAGAAACTTCACCCACGCCCCCCTTTTCCCCCAACACTCCCATCCCTGTCAAGGACGCCCTGAATGAATACCCCTTTACGCCAATACACCCACCCATGTCACGCCCTATATCCGCGACACCTCTGGCCAAACACGCCTACCCAGGTCACGCCCCTCAACCGCTCCTTCCGTCCCAATACGCCCACCATGTGACGTCATTCATCTGCTTCCCCCTCTGTCCAATATCCCACTCACGTCATGCCCGTCATCTTCACCCCCTCTTCCCAACTACGCCCACCCGTGTCACACCCTGCATGTACTTTTCACGCACTCATATCATGTCCTATACTCTCACCCATGTCACATCCTGAAAGAATGTGCATCCTGTATGCTCACCCATATCATGACATTCATCCTCCCAGTCCTCCCCCCCCCTCCCCCCCAATATCATGCTCTAAAATCTGAGACCCCCGTACCCATAACCATGTCACACCCTGAAATCACCCTCCCCCACCCTTTCGCTATCCCACCCGTGTAAGGTGCTGAACCCCCCACCTCCCCACCCTATAGTTCTACCCCATGTCACGCCCTAAAACTGACGCACTCTTCCCCCATCCCTGTACCCATAACCTGTATCATGATCTGAAATCCCCACCCCATTTCCCATCCACGTGACGCCCCGAAGTCCGCACCCCGTGTACTCCCACCGGCCACATCCTGAATCAGCACCTCGGCCTATGTTACACCCTGTTTCTACGCCCTCCATCCCGACCCCCCCCCCCCCCCCCCCCTATCATGTCCGGTATTTGCACCTCCCCTCCCCCGCTTCCCAACCCATATCATGCCCTGCATCTGCGACTGCCGTACCATCACGATTGTTATACGCTGCATCCACGTCCTCCATATCCGCCATCACGTTGTGCACTACATCCCCGTTCCCCTCACTTCACCCATGTCACGCCCTGCATACACGCTCCCTCCAACCCATCATGCCCACGCATGTGCATCCACCCTGCCGCCCCTCCTCCCCCTTCTTCCTCTCTCTCTTTCCTTACTCCCATTTCGAGCGCTGTAACCATTCCCCCCTCCCCCGTCAGTTTGCCCACCCATGTCACGCCCTGCATACACGCTCCCTCCAACCCATCATGCCCACGCATGTGCATCCACCCTGCCCCCCCCCCCCCCCCCCCCCCCCCCTTTCCTTACTCCCTTCCATTTCGAGCGCTGTAACCATTCATTCCCCCCTCCCCCGTCCAGTTTGCCCACCCATGTCACGCCCTACTTCTGTGCCCCCCTCTGTCCCAATACACCCACCGTGCCTCGACCTTCACCTGCGCCCTCTCTGCTCCAGTGACACTAGTGTCACGACCATCGTCCGCGCACCCTCTGCTCGATAAAGCTCTCCATGTAGCGGCCTCCATCCATCCCTTCTGCCCCAGTACATACACCCGAGTCACACCCGTCATCCGCGTCGTCTCTGCTTCAATTCACCCACTATTTCATGCCCTTCATCCGCGGCCCCTCTGCCACAATATGTCCACCTGTGTCACGAACACTCTATATCCATGCCCCCTCTGCCCCAGTATGCCCCCACGTCACGCCCCTCTGGCCCAATACGCCCCACCCATCTCGCGCACTCCACACCCCCCCCCCCCCCCCCCGCCTTAATACGCACACCTATGTCACGCCATTCAGCCGCACTCTTTTAACCAAAACCCTCACCTACGTCACGCCCTTCATCCGCACCCCAGCCCCCCCAACTGCCCGATTACTCCCACCATGTCACGCCCTTCAATCGCGCCCCCTCTGCACAATACATCCCCCACGTCACCCCCTTCACCAGCCCCTTCTGCCTCAACACGCCCAAACACGTCACGCCCTTCATCCGCTCCTCTTACGCTTATCCTCGTCACGCACTTCGTCTGCCTCCTCTGCCCTGATACGCCCACCACGTCACGCCCTTCGTCCGTGCCCTCTCTTCTCAACTACGTCCACCCGTGTCACACATTGCATCGATGCCCGCCATACGCCCACCCTGAAATCTTTACTTCCCATTTCCCCGCTCATGTCATATCCCTTACCCTCATCCATGTCACGCCCTGACATCTGTGCATCCTGTGCGCCCATCCATGTCACGCCCTGATATCTGTGCATCCTGTGCGCCCATCCATGTCACGCCCTGATATCTGTGCATCCTGTGCGCCCATCCATGTCACGCCCTGATATCTGTGCATCCTGTGCGCCCATCCATGTCACGCCCGTGCGTCTTCCATATCTATACCAATCTATACCAAGGTCTAAACTCCGCCTCTCCTCCACCCAAATCCACATCACACCCTGAAATCAGCCTCCCCACCGTTCCTCTACTCCAACCATGACATGCACTGATCACCCGCCTTCCCCCTTACAAAACTGACGCACCACCTCCCCTTCCCCATACCTCAATCTACTATCACGATCTGAAATCCAGGCTCACAAACCCCCATGAAGCCCTGAAATCTGCATTCCCTGTATTTCACCCATGTTACACCCTGCATCGGCGCCCCCTGCAAACCCGTCTATGTTATGCCCCGTCTCCACCTCTCCCCCCACCCTCCCCATCCATTCCCCCCCACCCATGTCATGCCCTGTACTTGCACCTCCCCTTCTCCCATTCCCCCCATCCATGGCACGCCCTGCATCCGCGACGCCATACCCCCACCAATATCATACACTATGTACCCAACACCCACAATTCACGCCCTTCATCTGCATCCATTCCGCCCAATACGCCTACCCACGTCACACCTTTCATCCACATCCCCTCTGACCCAATACGCACTGCCCCAAGATGCCCACCCGTCACACCCTACATCGGCGCCCCTTATACGCCCACCCCGTCATGCCCTGAAATCTTCATTCCCCATTCCCCAACACGTCACCCCTGTACCTTAACCCATGTCAGCCCCTGAAAACTGTGCACCCTGTACGACCATCCATATAACGCCATCCTTACCCTACCCCCACCTATATCATGCTCTGAAATCCGCACCCCCCCCCCCTCAATCAATCTCTCCTTTACCCCCCACTCATGTAAGGCCCTGTAATTCTACGCGCCCATCCCCTTGCCTCCCCTCAAGAACCCCAACCTATGTCATGATGTGAAATCCGCTTCCCCTACTTACTACCCATTTCAAGCTCTGAAGTTTGCGCTTCCTGTACTCTCTCTCTCCCCTCCCACCCGCTCCCCCTATACCCCTGACCCATATTACGCCTCGCTTCTTCATTCCCCCCCACTCCTCCCATCAATGCCCCCACCCATGTCGAGCCCTGAAATTTAGCGCTCCCTGTACACCTACCCATATTACACCCTGCATTTGCACATCCTCCCCGTCACCCCATCCATGTCAGGCCCAGAACCGCGACTGCCCCATCTCTTACCCAGGTCACACGCTGTTTTTCAACGACGACGACGTTGTACGCTGCATCCGCGACCCCGCACCCATGGCATAGCCTGCATCCGCGTTCCAAGTATCCCCACACGTCATACCCTGTGTTTGCTTCTCCTCATCCGTCTTCTGCGTACGCCCATTTCTTGCCACGACCAGCATCCGCGGCCCGTGTACCACCCACCCCGTGTCACGCTCTGCATCTGTGCCTCACCGTAAGCCCACAGACTGAACGAATGAATGACTTAACGACCGACTGATCAAATGAAAGACGTAACGACGACCGACTGACCAAACGAGTGATTGAACGACCGACTGACCGAATGACTGACTGAACAATCGACTGACCGAATGCATGACTCACGACCCACTGACAGAAGGAAGGAATAGATTGCTGGATGACCGATTGACCGACTGAACGAACGATTGACTGAATGACCGATTGACCGACTGAATGAATGAATGAATGCACGATCAACTGACCGAAAAAATGACTCAGCGACCGACTGACCAAGTACATGACTTAACCACCGACTGAATGACTTGACGACCGACTGACCGAATGGATGACTTAACGACCGACTTACCGAACGGATGACTTGACGACCGACTGACAAATGAATGACTTGACGACCGACTGACCTAATGAAAGATCTCTCTCTCTCTCTCTCTCTCTCTCGTTATCTTTTCTGTTTTAGCATTTAGAGAGAGAGAGAGAGAGAGAGAGAGAGAGAGAGAGAGAGAGAGAGATAATGATGATGATGATGAGGAGGAGGAGGAGGAGGAGGAGGAGGAGGAGGAGGAAGAGGAGGAGGAGGTGGAGGAGGAGGAGGAACGAATCTAAGAAGAAGACACCTCGAGAATGATGAATGAAAGACGAGATGGTATGAGTAGAGAATGTTAGAAGGATGAATGACGCGAACGGATGTGGAAAACGTGAAACTGATGAACGGTAGACTGGAGAAAAAGAGAAGAACATGATAATGAACAATGACGGTCGTGAGAAGACGACGACAACGACTGGAGAAGAATCAATGACGAACCGAAGGAGAAGAAGAGAACACCAGAACGATAAATGACACAATGAATGATGGGCATGGGACAAAAAGAAAAGAGCTTGAGACTTGATGACTGCTGGAGCGAACTCGAGAATGATCAATCATCAACAGCACAGCTTTAATCATGACAAAAGACGAGCGGAATGGGAATACAAGTACGTGGTGATTGTGAATGGCAGACGGGATAGAAAAGGAGAACGCTAGTGTGATAAATGACAAGGAGAAATGAAGAGTGGAAATGTGATGAAATTGAATGTTGGAAGGAATAAGGAGAGAAGAGAATAATGGGGAATGTTAGACGGGATGAAAATAAGAGTGTGACAACTTTGAGAAAAACCTGGATAACAATGACACAAAAAGCCTCTAAATCTGAGGGGAAAAATGACCAACGCAAATTGAAGTCAGCGTCACTCAGGACAAAGAGAGGTTAACTGTCTTATACAGAAAGAAAACATTCCAAGAAGATAGAGAAAGTTCGCTTTGAGCTCTACAACAAACAGAACAAAACAAATCGGAGTATCCTAACTGATCAGGAATCATCAAATGGAGATGATTTTCCGACATTCTGTCGACGAAGTCGTAGTAGCAGTGAAGTCGCTGAAACATGGCATGGCTGAACGCATTGAAAACATCTCTGCAGAACAACTGAACGTGGTGGAAAGGCAGTGTACCTGATGTATTAACAGTCATCTGCAGCAAAAGCTGGCACACTGGCGAGTGACAGACGCCAAAGGGACTCGATCACTAACCGTCACACTTCCAAAGAGAGGAAATCCTCAGCACTGCCAGAACAACCGCAAGATCAGTTAGATGAGCGATGTAAGCAACGTCAATTTCAACATTATTCTGAACAGATTACAGTTGCGAGAAAAGACACCGCTGTATCTGAAAGGCTGAAGTATCATCGAACAGATCTTTAAACCCTCTCCAAAAAACACCTGCTATACAGGATTTGTATTATGTCTCCACAGACTACAAAGAGGCGTTTGATAGAATCTATGTGCTATCGGCCGTAATGAAGAAATTTGATAGCAGAACAGAGTTAAACAACAACAACATCCAGAAAGTATACTCCAAAAAGTGATAAATGTAGTGCTCACAAAGGGCGCGACTGAAAAGTGGTCCCACATATCAGTTAGGATTCGTCAGGGCCCCTTTACTCTCCAATACTTTTCAACGTAGTCCTGGAATGCATCATGAATGATTCACTTGGAACTCATATCAACATAATCAGCACTACAAGAATCTCTCTCACAAACTTTCACTTTGCTGATAACTTCGGTGGTCTGGCAGGCACTGAACAAGAACTCACCAACTACAAGACATTGTATTGATAGCAACACCGAGAAGACCAAGCTAATGGCCAACCGCAACACCATCTCCAGTAATGAAATAACCAGGGACAGAAATTAGGAACTAATAAACAGTTCATATATCTGGGATTTAATTAAGTTGCGAACTGCGAAACAGTTCATATACTTGGGATTTATTTTCAGCGAGGGGGGGGGGAATCAAATCAAATATCCTCTCAAGATCAGCAAAGACATCAGTTCTGTGCAGACCGCAACCTGTATGGAAAGAAAATCACATTTCAGTGAAACACGAGTCTGGCTCCTGCATGCAGGGGTGTATGTCACTGAGCCAGGTCATAGAAATGAGATGTCACTGCAATATACCATACATCAGATATACTGATCATATCACCATTAAACAAGTGCGCCAGACCATCAAACTGCACATCAGCGCATACACAGATTTGCTGACACCAACAATGCAAAGAAATCAGGTTGGCATTACTATGAAGATCACACGACCCCGCTAAAGTCATCTTCCGGGAAACTGTCGAAGAAGCGGGGCAAAGGAGAAGACAGAAAAAACGATGGGCTGACAGCATTGCAGAGTGGACAGTGAAACCGTCCGTCCAGCCCCAGGCCTCGCAACACAGCCGACAAAACTGGAGGAATCTGGTGAACAGTTCTTCAGCTCCATGTACCAGTCACTTCACACGGACCTAAGAAAAAAAAGTTAAGACTTTAATGATCGACACAAATTTATTCTTGTATTTTTGAATGATGTTCTTCAATCCTAAACGTGTGCGTAATTCTAGGATCAAGGCATCTATTAATGTAAAAAAAGAGAAATTGAATGCATGGTTTAGTATGTTCTTGAGACTCAGAAAATAAAATGTATACGTTATCTTCTTTCTCAGATGATCAAATGTTTATGCATCACCTGTCGTCAATACGATTATAATCATGATCAAATTTGACCTGTCGCTTCTTTTAGAGAGGTTTGACAAACACTGATGGACATGATGTAACGGAACAACACTGCACTTTTTTTGTTGTCGTAAATTTCATTTGTGTGATTTCTAACTGGCCGGGGGAAAAGCAGCATGTGTCTAGCAGTTTTCAAATACTCGATGCGAGAGTCTAAGAATACCTTGTTTCTGAATTCGAGACGGAAAAGACTTCGAATAAAAACAATTAGCTTTTGACAACTTTCCATATTCTGAAAACGACAGTAAGCCAGCTTCATGGTATGATTCGATATATTTGCATGTAACGGATTGCCAAGAGGTAATTCACTAGCTCTGCTGTGCGTAGAATGTATTTCATTTAACACGCTGTGCAGAGATGATACGTGAACTTCTTATTCATAAATCAGTTTTGATCGGACGAGACTAGTGACCCTGATAACGGAGGCTTATTGTTGTTTATGTATCTTGATCTCAGGGCCAAGCATCACTTCCTGTTAAAAAAAATAATTGACCTTCTTCTTGCGGTCACTATCAAAATCTCAATAAGAAATTGTCAGTGTAATACTAGTCAAATGAGTATCCCCCGTGGGAAAAAAAAAGTTATTAGTGTTTTTTCTCTCGCGAATATGCGAGCCCATTTTATTCCATGTATATCTATCTCCAATTGATGAATATTCTGTGCATGATTTATTACCATCACCTTCTTAGATTTGCCTTTGTCTAGACGGAAATATCGTCTGAATATTATACCCTATGTTTGTCTTTTGATGGAACTTTATGTAGGTCATAGTAGGAGTAGCACCTACAACGGAAGCAATAATGACACACTGAAGGGTATAGATCTGAGTTTGCCGACTTTGAAAAACAATCAGATGCTCCAGATTTAAAAGAAAAAAAAAAAAACTGCTGATACAAAAACGCTCGCTTATTCCACCAATTTTCACATTGCAGACCAAATTTGCAAGTTATTTTGCAACTGTAAGCTTTTAATGATAAATACAACAATATATTGATACAACTCAATAGGAAATAGCAAACGCAAGCTATGTCACCTTCACAGTCAATGCTACAAAAACATTAAAGCATCAATGAAGAATAATAATAAACACAAGAGAGAGAGAGAGAGAGAGAGAGAGAGAGAGAGAGAGAGAGAGAGAGGAGAGAGAGAGAGAGAGAGAGAGAGCAACACGAAGCCGTATTTCCATCCTTGTGCAACAAATACAAGAATGAAAAATGTGGTTAAACCATGTTTGGTGAAGTCATTCAAAAACAGTACAATTTGTCAAAACAAGACACATTGCATTTGAAAAGTTTACGTACACATACTCGCCCCGTCCCCTTTCCTCGACACCTCTACATTCCCATCTTTTCCCCTGTCCTGTCACTCCTCCACATACATCAATTTACATGGTTGCCCTCAAAATGCCCCGACTCATACGTACGCAAACATGGATATGTATATCCATGCGAACGCGCGTGCGCGCGACGCGCACGCGCGCGCGCACACACACAAATATATATTAACATACAACCACGCGAGTGCACGCAAAACACATCTCTTTCTCACTCTCCGTCTGTCTGTCTGTGTCTCTCACTCTCTCTCGCACACACACATCACAGACAGACAGACAGACAGACAGACAGTTAAACACACACACATACAACGCACGTACACACAAACACACACACACGCAGGCGCTCACGCTAAAGCGCTCGCACACATATACATACACAACAATGCACGAGGGCACACGCACACATTCACATATTCAACCATGCACGTGCGCATGCAGCACGTACTACCACAGACACATACACACACACACACACGCTCACGCACACACACACACACACACACACACACACACACACACACACACACACACACACACACACACACATACACACACACACAATTCAACAATGAAGAAGATAGATAAAGTGATGACGAGAATGATGAAATGATGCACGCAGTGAGGACAGAAACACACGAGATGGTCGAGATCAACAGAGAGGAACATGACGATAAGGAATCATGGACGGGGGAAAAACGTGAGAATTTTCAGCGATGGATAGCCCAGATGGAGCCAATGACAGACCGGATTAGAAGAATGAGAAGAAATCAAAAGGAAGGAATATTTATAAAGAACCAGAACAGGAGAAACGTAAAGGTGTGACGAAGGAAGGGAAGAAGGAAGGAATATGAATAATAAACACAATGAAAACAAGAAAACCGTGAAGGTTACGACAAAATGAAAACAAGAATATGGTGAATGATCGACTGGGCCTGTACACGGGAAAGTATAAACGGATTAAGAAAAGAGCGTGACTATGACGAAAGGACAGACAGGGGAAGGTTTGGGTGAATAATGGACAGTAGAAAAAAAAAAAAATGATGAGACAGAAGGAAAGGAAAACGCGAGAATGATGAAAGAGAGGCGGAAGAAGAACATGAAAATGATGAAAAAAATAATCGGAAACTAACGTAAGAGTGATAAAGGGCAGTTCGGACAAGAAGGCAAGAAACTGAGGATGGCGGATTTGGCCCCGATTGGATGAAAACAAGCAAACACGAAAATGGTTAAAGGATGGACGAGAGAAGAACATAAGATGACCAATGACCGATATGATTAAAGCATCAGAGGCATGAATGAGGGGTGAGGGTGAAAAGAGAATGTGATATATATGAACGTTAGGTGAACAGAAGAATGCGAATATGCTTCATGATGTGTGAAAGCTGCCGGGACATAATTGTGGATGGGAAAAATAACACAAGAACGATTAAGGATGGGATACGAAGGAAAAGAAGAGGGGAGTGTGAGATCAATGGATTAGTGAACGCTGGACAGCATGGGAATGGTGTAGTGACAGTCAGAAAATAAGAAAGGAAACAGACGGACTGACTGAAGTGTTTGCAAATACTGAAGATTAGATAGTGAGAATGACAAAAGGAAAGGAAACAGACTGGATGATGAAGTTTGCAAATAGAGAAGAGGGGAATCGTGGATTCATGATAATAGGAAACTGGAGTGATCCAATGGGATAGGAGGAGAAGGACCTGGGAAAAAACGAATGATTCATGCGGTCAAAAAGGACATCGAGAGAGTAATCCACAGACGAATGGAATGAGAAGAAACGAGAGAAAAATGGTAAATGATGGACGCGGTCAGAAAAGAAGACTCGAGAATGGTGAATGCTGGACGAAAGGAAACGTAGAAATAATGAATGGTAACTTGGGGGAAAAGTGATGAAGATGAATGACTCGGCAAATGGAAGACGTGAGAACAAAGCATTTAGGAGACGGGGGGAAAACCTGAGAATGATAAATGCTGGACAGTAGAAAGCTTGAGAAGGTTGAATGTTTGAACAGGAGAAACATGAAAATAATGAAAGTTTGATCAGGGAAAAGGTCAAAATAATGAATGTTGGGTGGGGAAAGAGTGAATATGATGAATTTTGGACCGGGGAAGCGTGAGAATGATAAATGTTGGATGGAAGAAGAAACGTGAAAATGAAGCATTTTAGAGTGACTGAAAACATGATAATAATGAATGTCGGGCCGGGGAAATATGAGAATAATGTACGGAGGACAGGTGAAAAAAAAATGTAAACATAATGAATGTTAGACTGCGGTAAAATGTAAGAATGATGAATGTTGGAGCGGGGGGTGGGGTGGGGGTGAGAGGGGGCGTGAAAATAATCAATGTAGGGTAGAGGAGGTCTTGAAAATGATGAATGTTGGACTGAGAAAATGCGAGAACGATGACTGATTGAGACAGTGGGTGGTGTGGTGGTGGTGGTGGCGGTGGTGTGTGTGGTGTGTGTGTGTGTGTGTGTGTGCGGGGGGATGACAAATAGTTGAATAGGGGAAGAGACGAGAGTGATGATGAATATTGAACAGGGAGGAGAAGGGGGCGGGGGAGGCCTGAGAATGAATAATGCTGTACTAAGGAAGGCGTAAGAAATATTGGACTGCAGAAAAAAAATGGGAGAAGGATGAATAATGGACTGCAGAAAAAGGCGAGAAGGATGAATAATGGACTGCAGAAAAAGGCGAGGATGCATAATGGACTGCAGAAAAAGGGCGAAGAATGCATAATGGACTGCAGAAAAAGGAGAAGGATGCATAATGGACTGCAGAAAAAGGCGAGAAGGATGCATAATGGACTGCAGAAAAAGGCGAGAAGATGCATAATGCACTGCAGAAAAAGGCGAGAAGGATGCATAATGGACTGCAGAAAAAGGCTGCAGAAAAAGGCGAGAAGGATGAATAATGGACTGCAGAAAAAGGCGAGAAGGTGAACAATGGAGGGAGAAAACATCGAATGGTGAACATTGGTGGGAAGTGTGTGTGTGTGTGTGTGTGTGTGTGTGTGTGTGTGTGTGTGTGTGTGTGTGTGTGCAGGAAGAGAGAAGAAGGGGGAGGGTTGAAACTAACGAATATTAGACTGAGGGGAGTGGGGGGCGGGGGGGGGGGGGGGGGGCGGTGAGAATGACCAATGCTGGACTGTAGGAAAAGGTGAGAACAATAGATGTTCCACTGAGGGAAACGTGAAAATGTTGCACGGGGAAAATGGCGAGAATGATGAATATAAGACTGGGGGCGGGGAGGGGGGGGGGGGGGGGGGGGGGGGGGGGGGGGGGGGGGGGGGGGGTGGAGGGTGGAGGGAAATGTGTAAGATGCGAAATTGGTGAATACTGGGCGGGAGGAGACTGTAGGGATGATGAATATTGGACTGACAGGGAGGAGAATAACACGCGGAAGATGATTTATAGATGGAAGGTGGGGGAACGGGGGAGAGGGGGGGGGGGGGGGGGGGGGATGCGACACTGACGAACGGAAGACGGATGAGACGAAGAGAATATAAAAATGCTGAGTGTAGGAAGGGGGCAACATGACAACAGTAAATGAACAAGATGAGAAGAAGCGATCATGAGAATGATAACTGAGCGACGTAACGGGAACTGGGGATGCGAGGAGAATGATGGACGAGCGGAGAAAAGTAGAACGAAGATCAACGGATGATGCTCTGAAGGAGGAAAGAGTTTCAAAGCGTGAATGATGGGCGGCGGACGAACATCAGAATGATGAATGTCGGGCGGGAGAGGAAGGGAAGGACTGGGTGGCGTTGATTATGATACAGCCATCCTACTGTTCGAAGACGCCGAAAGAAAAGTAAAGGAGTAACAATGGAAATAAGTGTATCGTCAGTTCGTAGCAATGCAACGGAATAAGTCAGCAGTTTATAAAAGGAACTGTTTTGTAGGAGACACGAGTGAAGAGGGGGGGGGGGGGGGGGGGGGGGGGGGGGGGCTGGGGCTGGCTGCAGGACTTTAATAACGATTTGAGGTGTGGTTGGAAAAGACCAAATATGGCATAACAGAATGGGGAATATGGAAACATGAATAACATATGACAGGGGGTATGGGCGGTAATGGAGGGGCTAAGGAATGAAAGGAGGGGGAGAAACTGAAGGGCTTCAGGTTCAAGTCCATGAAATATGCAAAGACATCTGCAGTGGAAAAGCAAGAAACTCCCACTGGGCGGGGATGGAAAACTGGTGGTGGCGTGTCCAATCCTCTCAGCACGTCCACATGTTTATACGATAAGTGAAGGGTCTCTGAAGAACATCAAGGAGTGAACTTTAAAAGTTGGGAGTGGAGAGAAAAAACTGTACTGAAAAGTATACAACCCTGGTGTGAATGAATGCCCATGAGACGCACAGGCAAGTAAGTGAAGAAAGTGTAGTGATAACCATAAGAAAATCCTGCATGAGTGGGAGTAGGGGCAAAAGCGGGATATTTATAAAGAGTTCTAAGCGGTGTCTATCTATATTGGTATATTTTGAGTGGATCAGAAATAAACCATATCAGGGCCGTCAGCTTTTTTTAATGTTAGTATCGAGACCGAGACTCAGAACTCGCATGGATTAAATTTTGTCAAAAAAGGCCAAGATTTCTTTGATTAACGTGAGTCAGCATGGCTGCTTCAGGAACCTCCACCCCTCACCCTTTCCCATCAGACCGTTGTGAGACGAGTTCCCATACGCCTGGAGCTTCATGTATTGATGTGTTGATGTTCTGACGGTATGGGTGTAGTGTTGAATAAACCATCTACCATCACTCTCGTCCTCTCCATCCCACACCCAATTTGACCGGCGTTCCTGTTACGGTGATCCCGTCTGCCCTATCACCCTGGTGAGTGTCGACGCTCAACCTGACGATGCCTCACACCCGAACCTGTCGCGGGGATCACTTCTCTGCACAGGGTCTACGCTGTGTCAGCTTAAATACTGGTTTGATGAACGCGCAAAAAATCTCAGCAATGAAATATAGCACAAAACAAATCGCAGCAATGGAAGTCTGTTGAACACTGAGAGCGGTGTCACACAAAGAAGTGTTTCGTGGAGCGGCAACGAAACGACGTTGAGATACACCTTGGTTACACTCAGAAACAGCGAACAGCGCGAAACTGGAAAACTCAGAAACAAAGGCTCACTCAACCAGGTGCCGAAACTTTGTCACTGAAATAGAAAAGAAAAACGTACGGCGTTGAATGCCTCCATAAATGAAACTGAATCATAGGGGCACAAACATGGAAGCCTGTCTTTTGACCAGCGGTCAAGGGAGCTAAACAGAAGTTAACCCTTAGGCAAAATGTCAAGCAAGAAGTGAACAAAGCTCATGGAACGTAGAGCGGAGAAAACGGTCAGCACGGTGTGTGTGTGTGTGTGTGTGTGTGTGTGTGTTGAATGTGTGTGTATGTGTGTGTGTGTATGTGTGTGTATGTGTGCGTGCGCGTGTGCTTGCGTGCGTGCGTGCGTGTGTGTGTGTGTGTGTGTGTGTGTGTGTGTGTGTGTGTGTGTGTGTGTGTGTGTGTGTGTGTGTGTGTGTGTGTGTTCGCGCGCACACGTGTTTCATAAATTTCAGTTTAATAGGAACTTGTCTTTTACAAACGTTACACAACTCCAGACATCTTCGGACTTTGGATGGCTAGCAGCTCTTGTCAGTGCGAGCTCGTCCGAAGATGTAGCGAAAAAAAACGACAAAGTCCTGGCGCGCAGGCTCCACAGTAACCGAGCGAAGAATGTTCGTGCTTTGAGGAGAAATAAACTGCTTAAAACTGAAAGTCTTAGCAGAAACAGAACTGAAATGGCAGTATGGGAGATAGGCACGGACAATGCCTGTTTCAGTACAGCTCGAGCAAACCACAGAGAGCATTTCCAGGGCTGTCAACATGCATCAGCAAACAAACAAAACGCAAGCCAACGAACAAGCAAGACATCAACAAGCAACTCCGCCAAGGGAAAACTCTGGATCTGCATACGGTTTACAGGTACAATTATTCAAAAAACATCAGTTTTCATGCTGCAGTCTTCCACTCGGATAAAAAGAGGTCAAAGTGTACCAGCCATTCTGATCATTTTGATCAGATTTTTTCATTAAAAAACGGGAAAAAAAAACTTTTTGAGAAAATTCCCATGCAACAAAGATACATAATTAGATGGACAGCACCACAGACACGACAGCAAGTGCCTGTTCTAGATCACTGGAAGATGAACATACCACAATTTCAGAAATGCGGTTGGCAACAGTAGAGAGTAAAAAAAAAGCATTAAACATGAATTTAAAAACAAAGCAAAGTCAAAGAGAATACCACAAAAGAAGAAAGTATCAGCACCGGATTTCTAGAAGACAAGGGCACTTTACGTTAAAAAATCCTCACTCACCCACACTCTCCTCCCCTGCATTCCTATGGAACGAATAAAAAAAAAAAAGTCATTCAGTGTTTTCAAACACACATCAAAGACTGGGCCACAGAGGCAGCGAGAAAGGAAACTACGAGCACAGCGTCGCAAGGAGATCTGGAACACAGTTTAGACTAAAAGAGACTTTCCTCCACCCCGTGCCCACCCAGCCCCTTCTTTTGGCATGGGGGTGTCCACTGCAAAGGGTGCGTCCCTAGGCGAGAAGTGCGCTGCAGACTGGCTCACAGGATCACCAAGATGACGAGGCGAAATATAAACACATTAAAGGGACGGTCAAGCAGGTGTAGAAAAGTTTCAACACAGAAAATCCTTACACAAGAACTGCGTTCACATGTGGCAACGTTGGAAAGTTGTTTAAGGATTCTCGGAGAACGTAAGCGAGTGCTGGAACGAGTTTCCTGGAACCTAAAATGCCCTTCCCCCAGGATGTTGTGAACTTCCATATCACTTACAGAAAGAAAGGAAGTGTTGTGAACTTCCATATCACTCACAGAAAGAAAGGAAATGTTGTGAACTTCCATATCACTCACAGAAAGAAAGGAAGTGTTGTTTACTTCCATATCACTCACAGACAGAAAGGAAGTGGGGGTGCATCAGCGAATAAGATACCATGAAGCCACTGACAGGAAGGGGGGGGGGAGGGGGGGGGGGGGGGGGGGGGGGGGGGGGGGGGGGGGGGCAGGCCGACGTTCGGAAGAGATCAAGTGAACTCTTAGATAATGAGAAACAAGCGCTTATAACACTAGTTAAACAATAGGTAGGACGAAGACGAAAGACCAAAAACGTTGAAACATGGCAGCACAAAGTGATCGGGAAATGATATAACATGTAGATTTAGAAAGAGATGACGTCTAAGACTTGCAAAATACCTAGATGTGTTAAAAAAAAAAAAAGTCTGTAAATTCGCGTACACCACAGCTGCTTGCAGATTTAATACTGACCGCCATGGCTGCGAATGTTGTCAAACAACAGGAGAGCCCGCGTGGTCTCTGCATGCGTGTGTGCGTGTGCGTGTGTGTGTGTGCGCGCGCGCGCGCGCGCCGCGTTTGGGGTGAAGATGATGCAGGAGAGAACGAAAGGGGAAAAAAAGTCACATGACATCTGGAATTTCTGAAAAAGGCAAGGTGGGTGGAAGGGGAAGAGGATGGGGTGGAAAGTTTAGGCAGTAGCTGAACGGGTTGGCAGATGTGTTGTCGAAAGTCCCCAATGAAACATTGTGACGTGACTGCGTTGTTCTTAATTACGTCGACTACTGGCGCTACGGACACAAGTTCAGTCTTTATTATTATTGTCACCATTATAATGACCAATATTGATCATCTACGGTCATTATTAGTAGCAACAGTAATAGCAGTAGTAGTAGTAGTAGTAGTAGTAGTAGTAGTAGTCGTATTTTCCCATTCTTATTTCGTCATCCGTCCATTACCCCTCTGATGTCATTCAAGCCTGATTTTGTTTTTTCTATATCAACTGTCCGATAGTTTAAAACAATGTGCTGAGGAAGAGGGGGGGGGGGGGGGGGGGGGGGGGGTAGTATGTTGTTTTTTTTGTTTTCAAGAAATACGAAGGCGATGGTTCAGTTAGATTTAGACGACTCGCAGTTGTGAGGCCGCACTGACATGGCTTTCGTAGGCTGATGGAAATAATGCAACAATCGAGCAGTTTTGACCATACGTCCTACACTCTAAGCATCTCTGCACCTTGAAAGAAACTTTCGAATCAAGTTATCTCCCATCCCATCCAACGCAGCGACTCCCCCACCTCCTCCCCTCGATCCTTCCATCTCCCCCCCCCCCCCCCCCCCCCCCCCCCACCGCCACCCCTTCCCACCATCCACCATCCTCGAGGAACGCGAAAATCATTTGTCGCCAGTACCGACCTTTTTCTCATGCAACGGATAAGGACTAGAGCTGAAAGGGTAATCTCTGTACCAGCAGTGTTTTGGCCACTCGTGTATAAAGAGTTCAAGGTGTTCAAACTTAAAAAAGATCATCTGAACCAGGTGGGGTGAGGGTTTGAGGACGAGCGGGTAAAAAACGGAGTTGCTTTATAGCTGACTGTATTGATAAGAAACAAAATAATTGAAATGGAGCGAGGGGAGGGGGGGAAGCAAGCTAGCGGAGAAAGAAATGTTTCAGCTGATTCACAGTCATATGTAATTATGGTCCTGTGTTTTTTTTTTTAATTTATTTTTTAAAAATCTATTTTTGTATAATACAATGTACTATCCCCAATTATTCACTGTAATATATGCACAGGTCTGTGACTTTTTATTATATTATGCAATTCCTAATGATTCACCACAGAACAGAACCTAGAGTGTATCCAAATGTATGCGACCTTCAAGTTATTCACCACTGTGAAAATACAACGGCTTATAGTTTCAATCCCATGGCATGTAGTCAATAACGAATCATCACTGTATACAGAGGCCTAAAGCTTTATCTTGGTATATGAAATCACAAATCATTGAGCGTTGCAACGCACAGGCCTGCGGCTATTCGACTGTACTCTGTGATTTACCGGAGCCCTCATCAATGAATCGATGCAATATAGAGGCTGAAAGTGTTACTGAATATCATACGAAGTTATGCTGTGTGGGTTTTATGAACCCCAACCCCCACCCCTTTCCTCATTCCCGTTCTAAGGTTGAAAATACAGATTCTACTGACGCGGGTTGGAAAACTAACAATATACCGAATAAACTGTACAAGTAACACCAAATATTAAAAGATTCCAAAATGTTCTTAAATATGTGTGTGTGCATGTGCGTGTATGTGAGCGAGTGTGTGTACGTCTCCAAGCATATGCATGAGCATGTGTTTATCTGTATATCTGTGTGCGTGTGCGTGTGTGTGTGTGTGTGTGTGTGTGTGTGTGTGTGTGTGCGTGTGTGTGCCTGTGTGCGACGGGAAGGGATGGATGGAAGAGGGTGGAGGGTGAATGGAGGGGGACGGGAGGAAGAGGGTGGATGTTAGTCTATAACTCTTGCAGTGCAAGTGCGGTATCACTTCTCTGTTGGTCTGTCTGTCTCTCACCGTCTCCTATTCTGTCTAGGTAGGTATGTGTGTGTGCGTGCGTGCGTGCGTGCGCGTGTGTACGCGTGAGTGAATGCCTGTGTGCGTGTGCATGGTTCATATGTGCGTGCACGCGCGTGCATGTGTGTGTGCGTGTGTGCATGTGTGTGTGTGTGTGTGTGTGTGTGTGTGTGTGTGTGTGTGTGTGAGAGAGAGAGAGAGAGAGAGAGAGAGAGAGAGAGAGAGAGAGAGAGAGAGAGAGAGAGAGAGAGAGAGAGAGAGAGAGAGAGTGTGTGTGTGTGTGTGTGTGTGTGTGTGTGTGTGTGTGTGTGTGTGTGTACGTACGTGTTTGTGAGTGTGAGCATGCGTGTGTGCGAGAGTGTGCGTTTGTGTGTGTATACGTGCTCGTGTGTGTGTGTGTGTGTGTGTGTGTGTGTGTGTGTGTGTGTGTGTGTGTGTGTGTGTGTGTGTGTGTGTGTGTGTAAGCGCGCGTGCGTGTATGTCTATGTGTAGACCTACGTACATACACTCACAGATTCTATTTCAGAACTCACCCCGACTTTCTTCCCAGGTATTCTCCGATCCACCTTCGACACCCTCATCCTCCCTTTGAGACAGATTCCAACAAAAAACAACCCCCCTTGACGGACGACCCCCCGACCCCTCAGTGCGAAAGATCAACCCGCCCCTCCCCGCCCAAACCCATCCACCATCAAACGACGGTTCCGCCGACCCGCCCTTTCTGGGCTCTTTGGCTCCCCCTCCTCTCGGGATCAACATAGGGTGCCAGCTCTCCAAGGTTCTAGAAGTGGAAGTCATTCCCCCGACCTCGGAAAAAAATGTATCTATCTATCTATCTAATTTTTTTTGTTTAATTTATTATATGTTAGCTTTAGACTTGTCCACGTAACAGGGCATTCACGAATCATTAGGCGTATTTAATATCATCTGACTGCGCCATTGGCCTTGTCAACAGTGTTTTCTTTTGCTCTCTCTTAATTTGATCATTACATTAAGATTTTATCTTCTATTTATGGGGCATTTACGAGTCATTAGGCATATTCAGTGCCATCTGACTGCGCCGTTAGCCCAGTCAGCAGTGTAGTCCCCATCCCCACCCCCCCTTTTTAATAATTTTGTTCGACGATAATATCAACTTTCTTTTTTAGTCCACCTGAAAGAGCATTCACGAGTCATTAGGTGTATTCAGTACC
>JADBJO010000346.1:958731-963731 GCA_016801955.1 Conus betulinus | reverse complement strand
CCCATGCATTACTGATATAGCAGCGTTGGTTGTTCAAATTGAAGTCACTAGATTTTATGACAAAGTTTTTGTGAGTATTTTAGGTCTGTTTGATGGGTTGTAGTCTTGTGAGAATCAGTGTAGATTGTATGGCTGCTTATTGTCTAACATCTTCTGAACAGACGTAAAACAAACCACTTTACTGAACTGTCTCAGTCTGGAAATCACAGAGATGTTTGGTGAGTGTTAGTGTAGATTACATAGCTGCTTGTTGTTTAATATTATCTGTGACGGACAGATGTAAAATAAGCTACTAGATGAACTTTCTTATTTTCTGCAAATCACAGAGAGAGAGAGAGAGAGAGAGAGAGAGAGAGGAGTCGAGAGAGAGAGAGAGAGAGAGAGAGAGAGAGAGAGGCGCAATTCTGCACCTGAAAAAAAAAAAACAATGTATGGAGCAATTAGAAACAAGAAACTGAAAGATATCGTGGCAATGTCACGGCTACTTAAACACATTTAAAATTAATATTGTCGTTGAATGCGTGTGCCATGCTGAGTTGTGAAGTATTTAGGCATTTCAGCATCTCATATGCAGACGACCTATACATACCTGGTGATGGATCTGCCGTAGAAAACAAAGATTAACTGAAGGATAATGGCGGAGTGGTGTTGTGTCCACATGTGACGGACAGTCTAAAAGGATGATAACTGTAGTAAAGTCATACAAACCGTGCACCATATACCTTGAATTCAGGTTGGTCAGTTACAATACTATACAATACAATTTGTCATGCAGACATGGTGGATAAACTGAATAATGTAAGACCATAGTTTTATCTTTTCTTAAGCAGCCAGGTTCTCTTATTGACAACAAAATACGGGTATCTCAGCTTAGGGTGCAAAATTTCGAATCAAGATTTTGTTTTTCAACTTTTTTTTTCAATCAGTATGTTACTTTGATGCGAAAGATTGTTTTCACATCAAATTTCTCTAATGATTATTTCTATCAAACGCTTATGATCCTTTTTCTCTGTAATCGCTTATTCTGTGTGTTGCTCAAGTAAGCTGAACTTCCGACGCACCACATTTACACAAGTGTTTTGATCACCACAAGATTTCCACACCCATTTCGACTTAGATTCTTAAAACAAAGGTCCGTTGCAATAATTTCACTGGTTTTGTCAAGCCATCGAACCTTTTTCTTATCATTTTCACAGCCTACCGTGACCCCAGGCCTAATCATTTTGTTCTAGATAGCAATATTGGAAAATGTCCTGCTCCTCCAGTTATCACCGAATATCATTTACCAGCTGTTTTAGCATATTATGTGGGCAGCACTTCATGTACAACTTTGTGTTAACTTTAAGTGTAATTTTTATAATGTGCGTGGCGGAATGCTTTTTGATGATAGCCACAGGCACACCACCGGGTGGTGGTGGTGGTGGTGGTGGTTATGTGTGTGTGTGTGTGTGTGTGTGTGTGTGTGTGTGTGTGTGTGTGTGTGTGTGTGTGAGCACTCAGGCGTGAGCGTCTCACCACACAAATGTAATATGGGGCACAAGATTTTTTTTTCAGAAGATGAGAGATATGCGTCATCTTTCCGTCCTCATGAAGACTGATAATACTTTTTATCATTTGTTTTTCTAACACACACACACACACACACACACACACACACACACACACACACACACACACACACACACACATGTGCGCTCGCGCTAGAAAGTCCCTTTTTTCCTGTTGGCGACCACAAAGGAGATCATATCAGGGTGCAGGAGATGTCTGTTGGTGCCTTCGATGATAAGCTGGCTGACCCAACATCCTAGAATGTTTCCAAGGTCTGCTTTCATGTTCTTCTTTTCATCTGTGATGTTTCCTGTCCGTGTAGATTAATGTTGGGGGTACCAGTGTAGGCTCAGTGACGGCAGAGAAAGAGTGGTCTTCCCAGGAGGGCTGCTTTGCTGAGGACAGGATTATGGATGACCGTTCACATGGCGTCCCTCCGCCTGGAACCGTCCTGCTTGAATCCAGACAGTGTACTGTCGGCACTGATTAACGTACAGTCGTCTGTCCCATCGCCAAAGAAATCAAACGTGGAATGACGGGTTTCTTATAGCATACTCGTGGACATGAAGAGAATGAGTATGAAGACTATTGGTCCCATTTGGTCTCGTCCCTGCCCCTTGACCCCAACCCAACTGGGAGCATCGGGGTAAAACCATTGCTAACACATAGGTGATATTAGAGTAAGGAACGACAAAGCCTTGGACAAACAAGTAGAACACTCGCAACACAGCTCGTGCATTTTGTCTCTATTAAGCTTGCAAATATCCTGTGGGTCTCTCTCTCATTACATACATATATATATATATATATATATATATATATATATATATATATATTCACATGCAGGCACACTTGTGTGCAAAAACTGGCACACTGACGCAGACGGACACGTTTACACATTGGCGAACTGAGATAAGCATTCATATCTGCAGTGGCAGTTAATTCTGCCTAACTAACAATATGTGCTTGAAAGGGTGAGTGGGGAATAATAAATGCTTTCTAAAATGAGTCGTCAGTAAGCTTATAGTCTCCAAGGAGGAGACACTCTCCAGTGGGGAGGACACTCACTAACATATAACTCCTGGTCAGATACCGGTATTTCGAAACCTGATTGTTTCTCCTCAGTCACCGCGGAAAGTGGTATCTTAACTTCTGTGCCTTTTCGGTTTTAAGAAGAATGCTATACCAGAAAAAGGCTGGTATGCAATTCCAGAGTATGTTTGTTGAGTTTTCAAAAAACCAACCAAAAGGTGCCATCAAAGAAGTAAAATAAAATCATGAATGAGCAAAAAAGAAGCTACATTTTCTAGTGAACAGTAGAAAATATAAAAAGATAACCTCTTAAGACACAAGTGCTAAGGGCCAGTTCTTGGAATGAATCCGCAAGGGACTAAAATTATAATTGACAAATAAATTCCAAGGATAAGTAACCGAGCACCATTCCAGCAACTTACAAAGCAGCTTGGTGTTGCAATGACTGCAAGAAATATTCAATTATAGAATAAAACTTGCTCTTATGTCTTAGAGTAAAGAAATAGGGGGAGATAAGCATTCATATCTGCAGTGGCAGTTAATTCTGCCTAACTAACTAGTATGTATATGCTTGAGAGGGTGAGTGGGGAATATTAGTAAATGTTTCTCAAATGACTCTTCAGCAAGCTTATAGTCTCCAAGAAGGAGACACTCTCCAAGGGAGGAAACTCACTAACGTAAACTCCTGGTCAGATACCGGTATTTCGAAATCTGATAGTTTCTCCTCAGTGACCGCGAAAAGTGGTAACTTACCTCCTCTGCCTTTTCGGTTTTAAGAAGAATGCTATCCCAGAAAAAGGCTGGTGTGCAATTCCATAGTATGTCTGTTGAGTTTTCAAAAAAACAAACCAAAGGTGCCATCAAAGAAGCAGAATAAAATCATGAATGAACAAAAGAAGCTACATTTTCTAGTGAAAAGTAGAAAATATAAAAAAGAATAACCTCTTAATAAGACACAGGTGCTAAGGGCCAGTTCTTGGAATGAATCCGCAAGGGACTAAATTATAATTGACTAATAATAATTCCAGGATAAGTAACCGAGCACCATTCCAGCAACTTCCAGAGCAGCTTTGGTGTTGCAATGACTGCAAGAAATATTCAATTATAAAATAAAACTTTTCTCTTATGTCTTAGAGTAAAGAAATAGGGGGAGATAAGCATTCATATCTGCAGTGGCAGTTAATTCTGCCTAACTAACTGTATATGCTTGAGAGGGTGAGTGGGGAATAATAAATGCTTCTCAAATGAGTCTTCAGCAAGCTTATAGTCTCCAAGGAGAAGGCACTCTCCAATGGGGAGGGAAACTCATTAACATATAACTCCTGGTCAGATACCGGTATTTCGAAACCTGATAGTTTCTCCTCAGTGGCCGCGAAAAGTGATAACTTAACTCATCTGCCTTTTCGGTTTTAAGAAGAATGCTATACCAGAAAAAAAGGCTGGTGTGCAATTCCATAGTATGTTTGTTGAGTTTTCAAAAAACACCAACCAAAGGTGCCATCAAAGAAGCCAAAGAAAATCATGAATGAGCAAAAGAAGCTACATTTTTCTAGTGAACAGTAGAAAATATAAAAAAAGATAACCTCAAGTTTTTTTTGAAAACTCAACAAACATACTATGGAACTGCACACCAGCCTATATATATATATATATATATATATATATATATATATATATATATATATATATATATATATATATTATATATATATACATATATATAATACACGACACACACACACGCACGCACACGCGCGCGCGCACACACACACACACACTGTATGGAGGCAATTACGTGGGAAACAGCACCAAATTAACATGTCAATATGCACAGGAGAGTAGAAGGCGGCACTAGGCATTACCGCTTTGTCTGAAAAGTTTACGGTGAAACTTTCTGGAAGAGACAGGAAACTCCAGTCTGGAAGAGTTTGGAATCAGCTCTCGTCTTACACTCTGACACAACTTTGTCCAGAACTAATCCAGGCCACCCCTCCTCTTGTAGCCATATACCTCTCTCTCTCTCTCTCTCTCTCTCTCTCTCTCTCTCTCTCTCTCTCTCTCTCTCTCTCTCTCCTCTCTGTGTCTGTGTGTGTGTGTGTGTGTGTGTGTGTGTGTGTGTGTTTCTGTCTCTATGTCTGTCTGTCAGTCTGCCTGACTCTCTCTCTCTCTCTCTCTCTCTCTCTCTCTCTCTCTCTCTCTCTCTCTCTCTCTCACTCTCTCTCTGTCTCTCCGCCTCTGTATCTCTGTCTTCCTACCCCCCCTCTCTCTCTGTCTGTCTGCCTGCCTGCCTGCCTGCCTGCCCGCCTGTCTGTCTGTCTGTCTCTCTCTGTCTGTCTCTCTGTCTGTGTGTCTCTCTATGTCTGTTTCTCTCTCTGTTTCTCTCTCTCTCTCTCTTCTCTCTCTGTTTCTCTCTCTCTCTC
>JADBJO010000346.1:936231-938731 GCA_016801955.1 Conus betulinus | reverse complement strand
CCATGTATCTGTCTGTCTGTGCTGTCTGTCTGTCTGTCTGTCTGAATCTCTCTGTCTCTGTCTCTCTCTCTCTCTCTCTGTCCTGTCTGTCTCTGTCTCTCCGCCACCTACACCACCCCTCTCTCCTTTCTCATCGTCTCTGACAAACTCTCCGGAGAGAGAGAGAGAGAGAGAGAGAGAGAGAGAGAGAGAGAGAGAGAGAGAGAGAGAGAGAGAGAGAGAGAGAGAGAGAGAGAGGAAGGGACAGATTACAGAGAATGACAGACAGGTCTTTATAACACCGAACAGTGTGCATTGCAAAACAACACCACACATAAATAAATAATGAAAGAAAGAAAGAAAAAAACCTTAGGATAAAGAGCAGCTGGTGCAATAAACCCTCTGGGACAATATGAAATAGAACATGATACTTCTCATGATGCCTGAGTTCAAAATGATTATGACAGCCCTATGTAATGCAAATAAAAGCTGGACTGACATAAATGTGATTATTTTGTTTTGTTTTGTTTGTTTTTTTCAACCGTCAAATGAAAGAAATAACAAAAACATTTGAAAAGGTCACAAGGTAACTTTCGAAAACTGAATAATAACCAGAGTGCATTGAAAGGTCATTTAGGAGATTTTGTTTTTCTAAAATCTTTCCCATACAAACAGATCAAGAAAATGTACTTAGAGTCATTGAGAGGGAAGTCAGCTTCCATTCCACTTTTTCCCCCCCAAGCAATAGGATGATTTTATATGCTGGCTGTACATGTGGTAAGAAAAATCCAACCAGCTGACCAGATGAAGTGTCTTTTATATAAACAGATCCATATATTTCGAACGGAGCACAATAATTAAAGTGCTTCTAAAACCCTATAACTACAAATAATGCATGTTTATTTTTAGTTGACAAATTCTGTTTTCTCAAGTTTTTCTTTTTTTTTCGAGATTGCCTGTTGCCGATCTCACAGTGTGCCGTTGAGTATGGCTGTACAAAAAAGAAATCCTGCTCTGATATAGTAAAAGATTTCTGCTGCGGAGCAGCTGCTGTTTCGGGTTTAACCTTTTACATTCTAATTCTTATGTGTATTTTGCTTCAACTTTGCTTGTCAGAATGGCGATGTGTCCAAAATGTTGGGCGTGTAAGATATGAACGTTTTGTCTTAGTATGAGCTGTAAAATTACAATTGCATCTATGAACTGTCAGGGTTTGGTTGCAAAGTGAAACGACTGCAGGCGGAAATCTAAACAAATCTTATATAAATGTCAGCGAACCGCCCAGAGAAACGTGGACAAACGAGTCACGAGACAAAATACAACGCGTTTCGACCTCTTAGGTCTTCTTCAGGTGAAACAAAAATGAAACAAATAACGAAAATGCATTTAGCTTTGATCGCTTCAGATTGCTTCTGTGTTCAGCGTAAGGAAGAAGGCGTTGAATGAAGGCGTTGAATGATTTATGCCCGAGTGCGCAGCACGCGCGCGCGCGCGCGCACACACACACACACACACACACACACACACACACACACACACACACACACACACACACACACACAGTCACTCGCACGCATGCAGAGAGAGGAGAGAGAGAGAGAGAGAGAGAGAGAGAGAGAGAGAGAGAGAGAGAGAGAGAGAGAGAGAGACAGACAGACAGACAGACAGACAGACAGAGACAAGACAAGACACAAGAAAATTTTATTTTCGAGGGTGATAGATAAGCAAGTTCATGCTTTTTTACATCTAGCCCTCGCCCAAGAGGGGAACACACACACAAAAAAAGAAAGAAATCGCGAAATGAAAAAAAATGAACAAACGACACACATACACACACACAAAAAAAACAAACAAACAAACAAACAAACAAGAGATTGAACACACACACACAAAAATTGAAAATACAGAAAATGGAAATAACATCAAAGAAACGTAACACACTTCCCTTTTAACAATCCCCACCCAGAAAAACGCCCCTCCCAAAACACCCACTCAAACACTTATACACTTTCGCAAACAAGCAACACACAAACATACATAGTAAGCGGCGGGGTGAAGAGAAGAGAGAGAGAGGGGGGTGGGGTGGAGAGAAGTGGAGAGAGAGAGGAGAGAGAGAGAGAGAGAGAGAGAGAGAGAGAGAGAGAGGGAGAGAGAGAGAGAGAGAGAGAGAGAGAGAGAGAGAGCGGAAGCGGGGGTATGGGGTGGGGTGGGAAGGGGGAGGGGGGTAGAAGGAAAATACCTGTAAAGTACAAAGACAAAGACAAATGGGGGGGAAAAGAGTCAAATAGACTTGAATGCACACGATACATCAAATAACGAAATGCGATTAAGCGATATCATCAATGTAAAACATGTTCAAATATCTTCACCCATATTGCTGTGCTTCAAATGACACGTGCAAGATTTCCGTCTAACAGAGAGAGAGAGAGAGAGAGAGAGAGAGAGAGAGAGAGAGAGAGAGAGAGAGAGAGAGAGAGAGAGAGAGAGAGAGAGTACTACAGCCTCTTAATTGCTGCCCTAG
>JADBJO010000346.1:923731-931231 GCA_016801955.1 Conus betulinus | reverse complement strand
GTTTTTCACAGTTGTCCTTCTTCAGTTTTCCCAACTCTCTTCAAAACTATCCAATCAGCTGATCCTGCCATGAGCAGTGTTGCGCCGTGCCTTTCTCAGTTGCACATAAAGAGGAGCATGAGTCAATGTCTGTATGTTGGCCTTTTTTTCTAGAATACTCTTTGTTATCAGAAATAATGTGCATTATCCGGGTCTGTTACCACTTACATTTTATTTTCTTAATATGTCTGTTTCAGTTTCGGTTTAGTTTCCCACTTAATAAAAGAACTGATGTTGTAAATGAATATCTCTTCTATAAGAAATTTATAACATGCTTTTGATCATCTGTTTACATCTGATATTGTCTGCATTTCCTTTTTATTTATTGGATTTCATGTGTTCCGCTTTCATGTTCTCTTATGTGGCGACAGGTTTTGACAGTAGGTAGTAGGTTGTGGCACCGCAGTCAGCAAGAACATAATATTAATCCATGTCCGCCGCCAAGTAAGAAAACATAATAAAAAATGATGAAGTGTGTCAGGACATGCACAAGTCAATTTTGCTAGTTTTATTTAGAATTATTCGATTTCTACAGTGCTGTTGACATCTTCATGCTGATCGATCAATATGGCGGACTTTAGAAAAAAGTAGTTAAAGACTCAGAATCAAAAACTTACTTGGAGAATATTTCGATAGGGTCGCCCTGTCTTCGTCAGCTCACTGTTGCTGTTGTGGCAGCGAGGCCTGGTGGGGGTGACTGTTGTGTGGGGGTGAAACAGTTATCAGGATGATTATAAATGGGGGGAAGTTCAAAGCCTTGATCTCTGTTCGGGCTGGGGCGTCTGGTCTTGATTTCGATGGCTTCTTTAACTTAACTTTTCTTTTTTGTGGGAAGGGCTCTGTAGATAAGATCTTGGTTTCTTGGGGGCTGAAAACTGTGGCCTGTGGCTTGTAGGTGTTTGTGTATGACAGAAGTAGATCGGTTTTGGTTTTGGTGTTCCTGTAGAGTGTGAGTGGTCTTGTTGTCTCGCCAATGTAAGTATGGGCACAGTTTTGACACTCTACCTGGTACACTACACCACACTGCTTGAGGGGGTCCGTTTTGTCTTTGACATGAGTCAGTTGCTGGCGTAGGGAGTTGTGGGGTTTGTTGAACACTTTGCGCCATGTTGTTGGAAGGTCCTGGCCAGACGCTCTGAGACTCCTTTAATGTAAGGGCATCCCCACTTTCACACTGTCTGTATCTGTAGAAGAAGGGTAGGGAACTCGAGGGTTGTCCCACATCAATGCAGGGTATCCATTAGCGGAAAGGAGAGTCTTGGTTAGTTCTTCTTCTTTCAGCTCTTCCTCCTTTAGTGGAACACAGTACAGAAGCTATGCGCATGAGGGTGTTGACAACAGATCTCTTGTGCTGGAGGGGGTGGTTAGAGTGAAAGTTCAGATATTGGTCAGTGTGGGTAGGTTTCTATAGACGGTGGTCTCCACCCTGTCGTCATGGGTTCGGGGTGATGAGAGTGTCCAGGAACGGGATCTTCCTTCTGCTTTAGTTTCCGAGGCGAACTGGATACTGTCATCGATGGAGTTTAGGTGAGTGGTGAAGCTGTCAACCTCATCTCCTGTGTATGCGGGTCATGGTGTCATCCACATAGCGGTACCACATGCTGGGAGGGTTGGCAGCGGTCTCAAGGGCCACTTTTTCAAAATGTTCCATGTACAGGTTGGCTACCACTGGAGATACTGGCGAACCATGGCAGCTCCTTGTTTCTGCTGGTAGAACTCATGGTTGAACGAAAAGTAGGTGCTAGTGAGGCATAGTTCCAACAGTTCTAGCATCTGTTCTGTGGTGAGTTCACACCGGTGACGGAGGTGGTAGTCATCCTCAATTTTCTCCCCAATGACTTGGAGAGCCTTGAGTACATGGATGCTAGTGAATAGTGCACATACATCATAGGAGACCAGTTTCTCCCCTGGAGCCAGTTGCTGGTTTTCCATCTTCTGTACAAAGTCTGTGCTGTTGACTATGTGGTGCTCGGTCTGAGTCTTTAACTACTTTTCTAATGTTTAATCCAGAATCCAGAAACCTCTATTCTTAAATATGGCGGACGTTTTTCTTGTTCTTCCTGCAAATTTGACGGAGGGCAGAACGAAAGGATGCTGGCGAGCTGATTTGATCTATTTTGCTAGGAGAAAGCCTAATGATTTCTTTTTTTTCCTAAAAACCACGTTTAAAGAGAAGGTAACTGGTAATATCTGTATTACTGATTTAAAGCTGAACAGTTCGGTTGTCTTCCATCATGCAGACAAGAATTTTCCCCCCAATTCCCACATACCTGTGTTAAGGAGGTATTGTTGGATTTTTGGCAAGACATCTTTTTACGTGGCACATTAGTTTTTGTTTAAAACCAGTAAAAATCAGAGTAAAGAAAAGATCCACATCACAACACTTCACGGTGAACAAACGCATCTTCTGAATCTGGAATTGCTGTTGAAATACAAGATTCCCTCTTAGTTTTACATCTAATGGAATATTCATATCGACTCGCCTCTAATTACATGTTGACCGAATCTGATCTTGATGGCATGCATTATACTGGGTTTAGTTTAAATGACTTTCTGAAATATTTACACATACAGATCTGTTCTTTGATCACATACCATCAACAATATACTTGGCTGGTAAAGTGTGCTTAAATGTTTTAAGTTTGTAACATTGCAAATATTCCTTGAAAAAAAAAAAAAAAACTTTACGGGAACTGACAGTCTTTATCATTCAGCGACGTCTTCTGGAACTTTATAATTGCCGAAAACATGTCAATGTTCTCACACTGTACACACTGCGCGCTCCAGCACGCACACACACACACACACACACACACACACACACACACACACACACACACACACACACACACACAAAACAAGCTGATTCTTTAGACTCACCCTCTGACCACTACAGAGTCAAAGGCGAGGAGATGTGTGTCCCGACAGGCTAGTTCTGCAGACAAAAGTGATGGCACCTCCCCTTCATTTTTGGCATGCAGTCGACACGCCATTGATAACCAGTCGGGGTCATTCCCGTGATGAAAGCCGGACCATCTCTCATCTGAAGCCACGTCTAACATCCAGCCATCGAGATTCTTATCAGCAATCACCTTAGGAACGTCCACAGTTCTGGGAGGGCATAACCGACAGACCAGAATCATTCATACTCCGTTTATTCTGACGTTTTTTTTTTTTTCCCAGCCAAAACTTATTATCTGTTATGAGAGAAGTTTGAACTCACAAAGGCGAAAGTGGGGCCAGTGTGAAAACTTCCATCGTTTTCCTCTACCATTCAAGAGACCTTGCTATATTTGGAGCAAGGAAATGGGACGGAGACAGTAAAAAATATCAGAAAAGAAACGTCTGACCAATACAAGTAAAGAAATTGTGTGAGGAAAAAAAAAAAAAAAAAAAAAAAAAAAAAGAAGAAAAAAAAAAAAGAAACGAAAACTAGCCACTGACCCAAAAGCTAACTGAAAGGAATAGCTTAAAAGAAGCGAAGAAATATCGTGATTTAGTATACATCTTACAGAAAATAAATGATATGAAATTGGAAAGTATGCAAATAATAAAAACAAATCTAAGTCGATCAGAAGGCAAGCAGTTAAAGGGACCAATCAGTTTAAAGCAAGCAGCTGAATTTTGACAATGCAGAATGTACAGAATGTAGATACTTAATCCATTTAACACCAAATTCCGGCCAAATCAGTATCCTCTATCAAGACCGACAAGATAGGTTTTAAAAAAGCAAAATCAATATCCTTTGAGAAAGAAGTTTCTCAGGCATATCAAACGTTCCACAAACATAAGTATATTTTCTTTTTACCGAGTAAACATTAAGGATTGAATCGAGAGAGAGAGAGAGAGAGAGAGAGAGAGAGAGAGAGAGAGAGAGAGAGAGAGAGAGAGAGAGAGGAATGCACATGTTTATTCGTAAAGGCCACAGCCCCTTAGAAGGGGGTAAATATATGACAAATCGCGCAATTCATCAATGCAAACTTAATTTGACAACCTAACATTGGTTATCTCAGCACATCATTTCGCATTCTGAAAGCTTTATACAAATATACAGCAAACAGAGACGGAGACAGAAACATAGACACAGGGACATAGACGCACAGACACGGAGAGAAAGGGAGACTGTAAGTGTGTGAGTTCAAATATGCTGCTAAATGCTGTAGAGATGCTGTGTCTATGTGTCTTACGCGCTAATGCGCGTAAAGTTCTTTTTTAACACATCTGAGGGTAAGGCGGCTAGCTAGACGCCTCAACTAGGTTCTAGTCTTGCTGCGCCAAACGTTCACTTCTCCAAATGGTTGTGAGAGTTTCGCCTTCTTCTTTGGCTTTCGCTTTTGCGTTGTTACGTACGTATTGTTACATTCGGATGGGCTCTGGCTCGTCTGTTTGCCGTTTTCTTTTTTTTTTTTTTCCAGTTATTTTTGGTATACATGTTGGTCACGTCCGTATCGAACTCTCGGCAAATAAACAGATGTATCGAATTTTGTTTCGCAGAGAGAGAGAGAGAGAGAGAGAGAGAGAGAGAGAGAGAGAGAGAGAGAGAGAGAGAGAGAGAGAGAGATGGACTAAACCAAAGATAGTGCAATGGCCTACGCTTCTTAGAGATAAGACATAGGTGCACACACACACACACACAAACACACACACACACAACAACACACACACACACACACACACACAAAAAACAAACAACAACAACAAAAAAAAAACAAACAAAAAAAAAAAAACGGTGCTATAGCCTACGCTTCTTTACGCTGTCACCCTTTCTTTTAGGTTGATACGCTAACAAGACTATGATTCATAAACGTGTGTGTGTGCACTAATGAAAGAACACCCCGTATACATCCTCTCCGTCCCTCCCTCCCTCCCTCCTCCCTACCCAAAAAGATACTTTCATTACAAAGTTGATCGAAACTAGAACAGCTAGGAGAGAATCACACGTGAACACACACAGACAACAAAACAAATGCCACGAGAGAGAGACACAGAGAGACAGAGGCTTGAAGGGGGAGGAAGAAGGGGGGTGGAGTGGGGGTTGAGAGGAAACGATAGGTAGTGAGTTAGAAAAGAGTTACACTTTGAGTGTGAAAGAAAGAATAGAGCTCCGTGACAATCTCCCTCATCACCCCCCGTCCCCCCCCCCCCCCCCCCCCCCCCCCCCCGCCCCCCCCGCCCCCTTATTCATGACTGTGGAACAGTTTAATAAGCTGTCAAATTACTCGAGTTGCGAGTGTTGCATTTGCCTATGGATTCGGTAGCAGGTGTGTGTATGGACGGAGTTTGAGGGTAGTTATATCCAGAGAGAGAGAGAGAGAGAGAGAGAGAGAGAGAGAGAGAGAGAGAGAGAGAGAGAGAGAGAGAGAGAGACCGTGGAGGAGGGAGGTAGGAGAGAGTGGGAAGAAAGGGAAATGGAGTGAAAGTGCGATTTTTCATAATTCATAATTTCGTCGACGATAATTAAGCTGAATGTTTTCTTTTTATTCTTTGAATCATTCTTTTTCGAACACACACACAAACACACACACACACACACACACACACACACACACACACACACACACACACACACACACGCACGCACGCACGCACGCACGCACGCCACGCACGCACGCACTCATGCATGCACCCACGACACACCGACACACATGCACGCACACACTCACACCCACATTCACACACGCTCACTTGCACGCACGCACGCACGCTCATACTTCTGCCCGGCATTAATACGTAAAAAAAAAAAAAAAAAAATCCGCGGACACTGCAACATGTACAGGTAATCCTAATTTATCCTCCCCCAAATCGTCAAGCAAGTGAGCAAAATCCTGTTAGTCTGAATTCTCAAAATGTCTGCAATTCTGTTCAGTTTCATGTTGATGTTGACAATGAAAATCCCGCATTTTACTCCGCCCACGTACTCTGAGAAATGCACATCAAGCGCGTCAGCACACAACACAGGCACAAGTGCGCGCACGCGTACACACGCTCTCTCTCTCTCTCTCTCTCTCTCTCTCTCTCTCTCTCTCTCTCTCTCTCTCTCTCTCTCTCTCACACACACACACACACACACACACACACACACACACACACACACACACACACACACACGTGCACTCGCGGGCGTGTGCGATCATAAAAGCACACTGCCACTGAAACGGGGTTATCAAATATTCTGACATTTGATCTGGACCTGCAGTCTCTCACGTTCCTCCTCCCAAAGGGCCGCGATATCTCTTCTTCATTGTTCAGCTTTCGCAATGGTTACATGGCGCTTGGTGACCTTGGACTGACCTCGGTTTTCTTTTCTTTTTTCGTTTTTTACGGCGGATTTTCGTGTGCGCATGATGACCTAGGAATCATCCCGAGGGAAAGCTGTCCCTGTGCAAGTGTAATCAAGGCGTGATCTTTCATTCAATTCACGTTGTTAAAGCCCCACGCACCGCAAGGTCATGTCCATGCAATAGGGCTACCGGGGTCAACAGTATAGTCCAGTCTAAAATCTGAAAGGAAGTCTGGTCGAGAACTCAGATTAATCTCAAGCTAGGATGTGTGGTGTGTGTGTGTGTGTGGTGTGGGGGGGGGGGGGGGGGGGGGGGGGGGGGGGGGGGAGCATGCGTGTGTGTGTGTGTGTGTGTGTGTGTGTGTGTTGTTGTTGTTGTTGTTGTTGTTGTTGTTGCTGGTTTTGCTTATTGTGTTTTGTTTTTATTTATTTTTCGCTATCCCTTCGTCTGTGCTACATCAGTGGAACTGCTCCCACGCCGCTCATTCCGACCCCCCTCTCCCACAGCTACAGTACCGGCAATCCACACAGAGCAGTCGAAGTCAAGCGGACATTGGGCAACCCACCAGAGGAGACACTGCACTGCTGCCAAGTCACTCCAGTGGTGTTCAGTGGCGTCTGTTCTGATCCAACATACGCAGGACACCACCTACTAAGCCTCCTTACTGACGACAATAACTGCGTAGTCGCAGAGCTGGCGTCAGTGAGTTCTCCCTCTGGAGCTCGCAACTGCGTCCGTTCAGCGGCAGTCCCCATGAATTTGCTGACACTGGTGACTCTTAGCAGCATCAAACCAAGCCAGACACGTGGAGAGGCAATAAAAACTGAGGTCACCATGAGAGCAGGCCATGAGGGACCACTGAATTTATGTTGATGATGAGGATGAGGATGATTTCCATTCTGGTCTGGGACTGTATGACAGCGCTGTACTCTAGGTTTACTTTCATAACATATCCTGGCGTCAACCAGGCCCGAAAAATACAGACACCTGCAATGTTGGTCGGGGAAATCTGAGCGGCATTCTCATGAATGCATCCATTAGGTAGGTGAAACTCGACTGTGCAGTCCCAGTCTTTCAAACTCGGCCTGGAGCAAGCTCAACTCTGGATAGGAGCCGGTCGGGGCAGAAAAATCCGACAAATATATGGCTCTGACGGGAAATCGAACCGAGGATTTCCCAA
>JADBJO010000346.1:916231-918731 GCA_016801955.1 Conus betulinus | reverse complement strand
TCAAAAGCAGAATCCAACAGCACTGCAGCACAGCCATCGAAGGGTAGAAACATGCAATGAAAAGAAAACGCTGCAGGGAAATACGTTGCTGAAAAAAACAAAAAACATTATTTAATCCTGCACGGTTACCTTTTTTTTTAGCCTATACTTGAGGATCCACTATAGGATACCAGGGAGGTCGAAATGTGTCAACAGTCAGAGTGGTCTGCTCTCCTGTTTTATTTAACTAAGTGCTGACCCTGGCATGCGTGTGTGTCTGTCACTCAAGTGCTGACAGCGTGTCTTTCAGTGTGTGTGTGCGTGTCTGTGTCTGCATCGCTGTGTGTGTGTGTGTGTGTGTGTGTGTGTGTGTGTGTGTGTGTGTGTGTGTGTGTGTGTGTGTACGCGCGCGCGCGCGCGCCCGTGTGTGTGTGTGTGTGTGTGTGTGTGTGTGTGTGTGTGTGTGTGTGTGTGTGTTTTCAGCATATGGCTGCCAGGATATTTTCATTTGCCATTGTAATCTGCCATGACAGCACACACGCACGCACGCACACACACACACACACACACACACACACACACACACACACACACACACACACACACACACACAGATATCTGCACGTGGAATCAATCATGTTTTAGCTCTCTTAGCAAAACAGATCTGAAGAGATTGCTTTGACCGGCACATAAACAGTACTATTTAATCCACACTCGGGCGGATGTTTGTCTTAAGAATATCATACCCAAAAGGGTTTATGACCGCGACTGGAGACATAACAAGCTTTCTTCAATAGCGACCTGTTGACAAACGATCTGCGCGTTTGCCTGCGGAACAGAAGGTTGTACGTTGAAAACTCTCGTGAAGTCGGATTTTGTTCGTTTGCAAACCCTCTCCAACGAATCCAGCAGTACATGCGTATGTGTCTTTCAGCCAACGATGATTACAGCAGCAGGATGAGAAGAGATGGGCTCCGGCTGTCTCCATGAAATGCACCAGAAACAGTGAACCTGTAGAACCTTACTGTCGTCGTAGTCATAACATATACGCGCTTAACCTTTCACCTAAAGTTGACAAGTTTCCGATGCAAAACAAACCAGCAAAAAATAAAAACAAACAAATGAAAATAATATATATATATATATATATATAGTGTAGATGCATTTGTTCATCTCTGCAAGAAACGTCATATACGTTCATGGTGTGTGTGAATTAATTCATGAATGAATTTTGTTTGTTGAAAATATATTCAAACAGTTTATAATCCAGAAACAATCCGTTGTTGATTGCTTGATTGACATCCATTAATAAAAGTTCGACGCAACAGTCGTCGCTTTCGAATTTTAAGTCTAAGAAAGGCAACGAGGAGCAGTTTTATATACACTGCTCCAATGGTCAGTTAAAGTCAGCTACAGGACAAGTATAGCGAAATACATTTCGTTGCATTATGGAATATCCAGCCGTAATGTACAATGGGTAAAACATTTTAACGTTTTGAAATATCAAGCTAATTGCATTATTGTTAATTCTTTCTAATGCATTTTGGTTACCCGTCTGTTGGCCTGTGTTTTTCCATTGGCTGGTTTAGAATGAACTAAAAGCCATAGACAGAAGTAGAATGAAGTTATATATTACAGTGTGTGTGTGTGTGTGTGTGTGTGTGTGTGTGTGTGTGTGTGTGTGCTGGGGCTTCCGATGTGTGTTTTATGTCTGTGTGTTTGGATGAAGAGAGAGGGGAGAGATTCGCTGTTTGCATGACTGTGTGTACATACATGCGCGGCCAGAGTCGAAGCATGCTGTCAAATACTGCATCCACGTGTGCTTACCCACATACGCCTACATGCGAATGTTATTGTCTCAACTGTTTTTTTTGTTTTTTTTTGTTTTTTTTGGGGGGGGGGGGGGGGGGGGGGGGGGGGGGGGGGGGGGGAGGGGGGGGGGGGGTTGGAACTGGCTTGTCTGCTAAACTTGGCTTTAAACTCTCCACTTCACGCATTCACCATCCCGCTTTTCTTCATGTTGCGTGGGGTAACATTGGTTGATGCCGTCGTGTGTGTGCATATTTCTTCTATTTTCTTCTCTCTTTCTTTCTTTTCTTCTTTTCCTTTCTTTTCGTTTCTTTCTTTTTTGTCTTTTTCAATTTCTTTTTTTTCTTTTTCACGCCTGCAAATTGATTTTATATACCTCGATATATATATATGGAAAAAAAAACAACAACAGAGGTCTCGAGGCAATGCCAGTCGATGCCAGAGTTGTCTTAGAGTGGCAAAGTTGACAAAGAGTGGTCCGGGCAGAAACACACACGTGGACGGACTGTAAAAAAAAGCATAAATATAGAGGGAGAGGTACCGAGACACATAGGCTGAGAGAGAAAGGGGGGGGGGGGGGGGGGAGGGTGGAGGGGGATGGTGAGGAGAGTGGGAGACGGGTGGGTTGAGATAAAGAATGAACATGTGTTTAAGAAATAAATAGAACAATTGCACTGGCAAACACAAAGAGAAACATTTCACATCCGATGAC
>JADBJO010000346.1:903731-906231 GCA_016801955.1 Conus betulinus | reverse complement strand
ATACAAAAAAAGTAAACACCCTTTGAATTTGATTGCTTTTCATTTAGTGTTCAATGTACTTTAGACTGTGTCTGGAGTTGCACTGTCTTTTGGCTGTGTCTTTTGGCTGTGTCTGGAGTTGCACTATCTTCATCTGTCCGTGGGCAGGGGTGGTTGGGTCTGTGGGGTGTGCTCGACAGCTGGGGGGTGGTGTTTTTTTTTGGGTGGGCTCTGCACGGGCTGGTACACCCATGGGGATGCTACTTTAAGGCTGTTACGAGTTGCATCCTGTAGCCTGATTTACCTCTGTTCAGGAGTAGTTATGTCCCTTGATATCTTAATGGAGTGTCCTGTGCGTGCCTGTACCCATTGTCAACACAGCGCAGGTCTCCAAGGGTGGTACAGGACTGCTCTAAAGGGCAGGTGAGGACAGTGCTTCTCTGGGTCCTCCCCAGCACCTTCGGGTGTTTCTTTTTTCTTTTTCTTCTTCAATGTACTTTAGACAGCAACGTCGTCTGGCTGGAATTTACACGGTGCACCGTAAACCATTTATGGAAACGTCCTGTGACCGTTAATAACACTGTGTTACTCAAACAATAAAAGACAAATAGTCATCTGACTGGTTTTTGCTCTGTGCGCTATAAATTATACATAGAAAAGTCATGTAACCGGTATTTAGACTGTGCACCATAAAGTATGAATAGTCATTTTGTCTAACCGGCAATTTCACTACCAACATAAACAATAAACAGAAACGTCATACGATTAGTATTTACACTGTACACCATAAACTATTACAAGTAACGTTGTCTAGCCGGTATTTACACTCTGCACCATAAATATCATCTGACCAGTGTATTTACAGTGTGCACCATAAAAAAGAAAGTAAACATAAACGTTATCTAAAGGGTACTTGCTCAGTGCGCCATAGATCATAAACAGTAACATCATGTAACTGGTATTTATACTGTGTACCATAAACTATAAAAATTAACGTTATATAACCGATATTTACGCTATGTACTATAAACAATACACCGAAACGATATCTGACTGGTATTTGTTCTGATCGCCCTAAACCGCAAAATAGTCGCGTGATTTGACTGGTGTTAACGTGTGCGCCATTAATCAGTAATACTCTCATTTGACTGCTATTTACACTGTGCGCCATAAACCATACATAGTAACGTCATCTGACTGGCATTTACACTGTGCGCCATAAACCATAGATAGTAACGTATCTGACGGTATTTACACTGGCGCCATTTAAATAGTAACATCATCTGACTGATGTTTTACACTAAGCGCCATAAACCATAAATAATCACGTTATCTGGTATTCATGTGCGCCATAAACCCTAAATAGTAAAGTCTTCTGACTAGTATTTACACTGTGCGCCATAAACCATAGATAGTAACGTATCTGACTGGTATTTTACACTGTGCGCCATTAACCATAAATAGTAACACATCATCTGACTGATGTTTACACTAAGTATAAACCATAAATAATCACGTTATTGGTATTTACACTGTGCGCCATAAACCCTAAATAGTAACGTCTTCTGACTAGTATTTACACTGTGCGCCATAAACCATAAATAGTCACGTCATCTGGTATTTGCACTGAGCGCCATAAACCATAAATAGTCACGTCATCTGGTATTTGCACTGAGCGCCATAAACCATAAATAGTCACGTCATCTGGCATTTACACTCTCTGCGCCATAAACCATAAATAGCAACATAATCTGACTGGTGTTTTTACCCTGTGCGCCATACACCATAAATAGTAACATCATCTGACTGGTGTTTGCCCTGTGCGCCATACACCATAACATCAGTATTTACACTGTGCGCCATCATCCACTCGGTCACGTCATCTGCCCTGCTATTTACACTGTGCGCTATCAACCGTCACGAGTAACTTCATCTAAAATGGTATTCACGCTGTAAACCATAAACCAGCGATAGTCACGGCATGTGTAACTGGTGTTTATACTGAGCACTTAAACGACAAAACATTAACGTGATCTGACCCACATCAGCTCTACGCGCCATAACCTATAAACAATAGCGTCGTCTGACTGTATTGCCACTGTATGCCATTCACCCCCCACACGGTAAGATATGTGGTTGGCATTCACTTTGAGCGCGATACAATGAAAACCAGAACATCCTCGATCGGGTATTTATTCTGTGCGCTCTTATGGCTCAATACCAATCAATCAAATCAGACAGCTCTTTCTGGTTCTTAGAAGAAAATCAAGCGATAGCGGTGCATTGTCTTTATGGGAAAAAAAAAAACTTCCTCTCTGAATCATTTATCATGGCGAAACAGGAGTGGGAGTCTTGTGATAATCCCGCTGAGAGGCCACGGAGAGAGAGAGAGAGAGAGAGAGAGAGAGAGAGAGAGAGAGAGAGAGAGAGAGAGAGAGAGAGTCTTTCAAAACAGGAAATCAGAACATTTCATTTCATTCCACAGTGAAAATTTCAGCCAAAGACAAGACAGGTTGCTGAC
>JADBJO010000346.1:881231-896231 GCA_016801955.1 Conus betulinus | reverse complement strand
ACCCCCCCTAGAGTCCTGTCAGGAGATAAGGGCCGAAACACTTGCTTGAAGGGGGTAACTCTTTTCCTGAGGACTCTCTTGCTGCCACGCTCTCCACAACAAGGGAAGTACTGATTGGGTCGTTGTCAATGCATTTTCCATGTCACCTTTTCACAAGGGAAGCAACTCCATAGGTTCGTGTGAATGCATTTACAATGTCCGCAGGTTGTTGTTGTTGTTGTTGTTGTTTTTTTTATTTGTTTTTTTTCTAACTACACGAGAAGCAAGCACTTTTTGATCCATGTCAGTCTGTTTTGCATGTCTGCTTCTCTTTCCTTTTCAACTGAGTTGGGAGTAATTCCTTCGACCCGCGTCAGCAAAGCATTTCTTCTGGTCGAAAGGAAGTGTGTATTCAGTCACTTCAACAAGCCCAAAGCGCAGATTAAGGATCCGGTTCATCGTGGCAGAGGTCAGCACTCTAATCAGTGTCCTGGTTTAATTTCACTCTTCACTGTGACATCCTTTGTGTCTTATCATTAGTGTTATCACATGTGTTGTCATTCACGCTGCTCCTCTCCTATCCTCAATGCCACACTCAGTCAACATCCGTCATAGTCTTCATGGCAGCGGTTCAAAGGAAGCCAAGAACATCACTACGTCTCAAAGGCAACTCACTGGAGGGGGCATTATCTGCTGGTGCTGGTACTGGTCTGCTCTGTGTGTGTCAGTCTGTCTGTCTGTGTGTGTGTGTGTCTGTGTGTGTGTGTCTCTCTCTCTCTCTCTCGCGCATCTCGTCTCGCGTGTGCATGCGTGTGTGCATGCGTTTCTCTGTGTAGAGATGGGAGAGAGAGACAGAGAGAGAGAGAGAGAGAGAGACAGACAGACAGACAGACAGACAGACAGACAGAGACAGAGAACGTGACAATCTACAGCCAGTCACTTCTAGTCGCGGAGACACCTCCAAAATACAAGGATTAAAAGGCAAGCAGGGGGAGGGGGGGAGGGGGGGGGGGGGGGGGGGGGGTCTGAACAAGGAAGCTCCGAGAGACATCCAGATGCTGTCTATATTTGTTGACAGGCCATTTTCGTCTTCAAGGCTCGAGAGCTGTTTTGGTTTAGATGTTACCTTTTCACGCAAATCCATCGAAAACAAGGTTTGGCTGTTACTCCAGATCTAAGTGAAAATAGCACTCGAGATCAATACTGAATTCCCTACATCTCGACATAAGCTATTTCGACGGGTTTGATCCAGGCAGACACCTTAACAGCATGATGAATGTGCTGCAAAAACATGTCTTTACTTTCCATGCACGAGGAATATTCTGTAAACAAACAGGTTTGAGGAAAAATCAAGAATGAGATGTGAGTGCATTTTCAGTGATTAGAGACTTACAGATTTTTTCGGTCACGTAAAACTGGACAAAAACCTCTTCCAGAGAGAGAGAGAGAGAGAGAGAGAGAGAGAGAGACGCTTCAGATGCTTCAGATACGCTTTTATTGCCGACGGCTTACATAGCCTTACTGTCGAGGGGGGGGGGTATACATCAACATTTGCAATATCGGAGCAATATAGTGCAAAGAAACAAAAAAGTTATTACCGATTTCGTAAATATTAATGTCAGGACTCGAAGCTATGTAGTGGGAAAAGAAAATTACATACGTTTTCATAATTCAAAATTACATTCAAAATGAGAGAGAGAGAGAGAGAGAGAGAGAGAGAGAGAGAGAGAGAGAGAGAGAGAGAGAGAAAAGGTAGGGCACCTTTGCGTATATGAGAGTCTTACACAATCATTTATACAGTTAAATAGAAACAGTGAGTGATGATAAGTTACAAGCACACATAAACACACAAACACACACACACACACACACACACACACACACACACACACACACACACACACACACACATGCACGCACACACGCACGCACGCACACACACACACACACACACACACACACACACACACACACACACACACACACACACACACACACTTTTGTGACAAGGTCTAAAAAAAAAGAATGAATGTGTGTTTGAAATTGGGATATGATGATGTCCGTGTCTTCGATTTCAAGGAAGTGAAAATGAACCCTCGAAGAAAAGGGAATAATGATCGATCAAAAGATAACATAAACCTCACTGTGCGTTGTGTCAGTTTCCCTTTCCCTATTAACAAACTCGGCGTTAAAAAGAAGCTAAAAGCCAGCGTGCGGTCAAAACTCATCTCAGGGAAAGCCATAAACCCTTAACGGAAAACTATCAAGGTGAAAACGGAGAAAATTCCTGCATATTGACATCCCCATCCACCCTTCTTCCTCCACTCCAACAGACAGGACCTCTCTTTGCCCCAAAGAGCCTAAGTCTGCCAGGACAGTAAACACTCCCTATGCAACAGATGCCAAGGGAAGAGTCACTGACCGTCAGAGTGACCAACCTGTGAAATGGCTCCAGCGATACAAAGCAGGTGCCCCTAGGTGCCAGACGACCCCTGCCGTCCAGGGGGAGAACGGCGGCTGCTGAGGAAAGACTCCCATCCAAAACAAAGACGGTTAAAAAAGCTGGGAAGGACCCAGCTGGGACAGGACCAGGGGTGCAATGGTCAGTAACAGCCCCTGAGATGTTGCTGTAGTTGTTATTGTTGTTGTTGTTGTCGTACCCTGGCTAAAAGACTCCAGGGATCATCCGAACAGCCGAAGTACTTGAACACTATGGTAAAAATGCATCAGCTGGGGATGAGAACATAACGCGTGTGACCGTTTTGGATTACCCCGCCACATGGGCAGCCACACTCCGACTTCGGGGGATTTGGGAGACACATAACGTTATGCTAGGAGCTTGTCACAACTGAAGACAATCCCCGCACAACTATGCAGAGCAAAACAACATTTTGATGTAGCCTTGGTGTTCTAGCCTATGTCAACTGGGCCTGATACAGCCTTAAGCCAAGGCTACCTGAGATGACTTAACTGGAAAGAAGATCGACTGGACGTGATACAACAAATCATCATCCACTTGGTACTCCCCAGTGATGAGACCGCATCAAAAATATCAAGAGACCGCAGGCTTAAAAGAAACATTCAAGGGAGATCTGAAGTCACCAACTGTGTTGGAGGCCCGCAATAACTCGGTTGGTAGAGCGACGGACTCGTAATATTAGTGATCCTTGGGTTTCGGGTTCGAATCTCCGCCGAGCCGTTTCGGACAAAAGACTGCAATTGTTTTTGTTCTTGTTTGTTTTGTTTTTAAATGGATTCAAAATTATGTATTCACTGTATTCATTATCCTTTTCAGATGGAAAAACAATTGTGGCGTTTCCAATGTTCAAAACAGTAAGAGTTTGAAAGAACATAGTTTCGGGAAGCACATGTGACTGACAGCAAAACACCGTTTAGAGAGAAATACAAACGAGGGGGGGGGGGGGGGGGGGGGGGGGGGGGGGGGGGATATTCTATTTTAGAGCTAAACGAACTTCGAAACATTTACTTGGACTTGAAACAAACATCTGGTAGGCAAATATACTCAAATGCAAAAAGGTAAAATAACTAAAAAGCTGGTCAAAACTCTTAAAAGAAATAACAAATGAATCTATTGGGCCTTGTACTCAAAATCTCTTGATGAAGGGGGAAATGTGAGAGAAAAAGTTAAACGATTTCACTGATGATGAGAATGTCTAAACTTAAAAGGAGATACGTCGATCACGTGTGGAGGCCTAACGTGCAAAGAAGAAACAGGGCTTCTGTTAAATCACGTGCAAAATGGATCCGCATCAGGTTATGATGGTTTAAAAAAAACAAACAACAAACAACAAACAAAAAAACAAAAACAAAACCCAAAAATTATTAAGAAGATACCCTGGATGCACAAAAACTCGATCATAATGGAACCATTCAACAAATTATTCAGAGAATCTGAATTTCATGGGAACAGAAACAAAAGACCATCTTACGACGTTACAGGGGCAGTAACTATCCAAACCACACACACACACACACACACACACACACACACACACACACACACACACACACACACTGACACAAAACCACACACATTAACACAAAGACTGACTGAAACACCAATTTATTGTCAGATTACACTCAAAGTTGTACACACACAGAGGACACAGACACACACACACACACACACACACACACACACACACACAAACACAGAGAGAGAGAGAGAGAGAGAGAGAGAGAGAGAGAGAGAGAACGTGTGATCTAGATTCAGAAAAAAAAAAATATGCTGTTCTCATTAATAAAAAAAAACTGCATTCCCGTTAATGAAAAGGAAAAAAAAACTGTGTACGTACTTTAATAAACACCAAGCATCGACAGGCATAGAGGAAACAGCTTGGATGAATTGAAAAAAATGAAGACATATGTTAGACCGTGGATTCAGAGTGATCTAAGAATCTGTGCAAAAACAGTTGTAACAGAATGCTTAGTGTCGAGTCAGTCTGTGCTTGTAAACCAGCTAACTAGTGTGCCTGAATAAATTTTTGACCACAAATGACAGAAACCATGATGATTCATATAGCAAGGGAAGAATTCAAATACAAAGATTGAATAAAGAAAAGATTTCAAATCTTTGCCAAGTCATTACTATAATGATGGAAGAATTGTAACCTGCGCTGGTTTTCCCCACTACTTAATTGTTCAGCATTGCATGTTTGGTCAATCAGTGGGTGATTGCATCTCTTAGGAGATCCAAGGAAAGGTTGCTCTGCACAATTCTTAGCTGCTGCCAATGCTTGGGTTATTGAACAGCAGAGCTGACCACTCACACTGTTCCATATCTTTTGATCTCCCTTGCATCCTTAAATGGATCCTCAAGCATAGGCTCAAAGATTGTCCCTTACATTTTATACTGTTTACGTAATGTTTTTAGTTTTCAACAACTTTTTCTTCTCCACACTTTCGTTTTGTTTAACTCTACTACCTTTCGTGGCTGCTTTGGGGGTGCTGTTGGATTCTTTTTTGAACTCTTGCTGGGTGAGAACACCACAGAATTATGGACTGTGGTGTGTCTCTATGTGACGCCAAGAATACACCCACAATGAGTCGTGATTCCCTGATGAGTCCGATCAAGCAGACGAAAAGTTCTCGGAACAGGCGATAGAAATAGATCTGCACACGGGGAGGCTATGCTTTCTCGGAGGGGATTTTATATAGTTTTTTACTCGTTTTCTCGTACAACTAGTGAAGGGGTTTTTTATTTATGATATGTATTTTCTCATTTACTTTATCTTCAATTTGTCTTTTTCTCTCAATTTCAAATCTTTGCCAAGTCATTACTATAAATAATGGAAGACTTGTTAATCTGCACTTGCTTCCCCCCCCCCCCCCCCCAACTACTTAATATTCAGCATATTATATATATATCAAGTACAGTATGGTATAACACTCTCTGTCTACGGGTGCATGAAATACTGTGGTCTACATCTGCCTGTGTGTGTGCGCGCGCGCGCTGTCCGTCTTTCCCTCCCCAGCATTTTTTTTTTTTTTTTATCTCTCGAACTTCTCTGCCACCATCCGTTTCTTCCACCATCCCCATTGTTGTATATTTCTCCCTGTCTACTTTGCTCTCTCTCCCCCCTACGCTCCCGTTTCCCTGTCTTTGATTCGTTTTCTTCTTGTTCTTTGCTTCTTCTTCTTTGTCTACTTTTTTTTTTCTTCTTATTCACTCATGATGTCTCCCCCACCGTTTTTTTTTTTTTTTCCATGTTCAGTTTTATACTCCCGCATGGATTCAAGGGTGACAGCAAAAACCAGTGCCATGACTGGGTTGTAAATGAGCCTGAAGCGAAGGGTCTTTGTAACATGAAGATGTCATTAATTCTCCTACTCTCTCTCCCTTTCCTTTCCTTTATTATCCTCATGCCTCAGTCTGTCATAGACCTCTCTCTCTCTCTCTGGCGTTAAAATTCCGTCCTGCCCCTCACTAAAAGCTGTAAGCCCTCATGGCCATAGAGACAGATCAGACAGGGGGTGGGGGTGGGGCTAGAAGTTGTTCAATAAACTTTGCTGTCAGCTTCCAGTCCCAAGGGACTTAACTCTATATCGTCTGTCTAAACGGACATCTACATGGGGTGGCTGAACTGTGTTCCCACTAGAGAGAAAAGAGGGACAGAATTTGATGCCAGTGATTGTTTTGTTTTGTTTTGTTTTGTTTTGATGTTTTTCTTGGTGCTCTCTTTTAACTTCCCCAAAAGAAGTATCGAGTGGAATTCGATGCCTTTGTATGTGTGTGTGTGTGTGTGTGTGTGTGTGTGTGTGTGTGTGTTTGGCTTTGCCAATTCTTCCTGCAGAGAACAGGGTTTCGACTCTACTTTATTTCTTTGATTTTTTTTTTTTTTGTTGGGTTGGTTGGCTTTGTTTTGTTTCTTTTTTTATATTTTGTTTTGTTTGTGTTTTTAAGGTTAACCGGATAGGGAAGCTTTTATGACTGTAAGACCGTCTTCGTGATCGGCAGTGTGTGTGGTGTGTGTGTGTGTGTGTGTGTGTGTGTGTGTGTGTGGACAGAGAGAGAGAGAGAGAGAGAGAGGAGAGAGAGAGAGAGAGAGAGGGTTAGAGAAAGAGAGAGATATATTTTCATGTCCATTCAGCACTTAAGCCTTTTGGACAAGGGCCAGGCCTGAACATAACCCAGTAAAATCAATCGCTCACCTCACTCTTCCCTTCTCCCTAAAGCCATCCCTCTCCCACAACTCATTCCGACAGCTTCCCTTGCCCCTCCGCCAAGAGAGAGAGAGAGAGAGAGAGAGAGAGAGAGAGAGAGAGAGAGAGAGAGAGAGAGAGAGAGAGAGGAGAGGGTTAAATAGATAAGTCGTTATCTGAAAAATCACTCTCGTGCTTAATTTCGCTTTCTTTTGCTTTAATCTACAACAATAACGATGATAATGAAACTGATGATAATGTGAATTAGAAAAAAAAACTTTTGTCAACATACTTCCCATCCCACGTCCCCCCACCCCCACCCCCACCCCCCGCCACCACCCCCATGCCCTCCTTAATTTGCTTCATCTTATCTCATTGAGATTAATTGACATTACTTTAAGTAGTAATTTTCAATTCAATGCACGAGCCTATTTCAACGGAACAGCTCTTCAGGTTGTCTTCATTTTGAATGGATGCATACGTATTGCGAGCTATTCGTTTCCAAATGCTGTGATGATCAGTAAAATATTTGTGTTTGAAGCAAAAAAAATCTCATTTTCTCTGTTTGGATATTCTTCGACTCACTAACCCTTTTATCAGTTTGTTGTCGTTTAAATGTTGTGTTGTTTGATACGAGTATTTGGTGATTTATAACATTTTTTTGTAATGGCTTGAAAGGCGAAGTAAACAACAACAACACACAACAACAACAACGACAACAACAATAACAACAAGAAGAATGGTGATGATGACGATGATGATGATGATGAGTGAGTAGTAGTAGTAGTAGTAGTAGTAGCAGCAGTAGTAGTAGTAGTAGTAGGGGTAGTAGCAACAGCAGTAGTAGTAGGGGTGGTGGTGGTGGTGGTCGTCGTAGTAACAACAACAACAACCACAACCATAGCAACCACAACCACAACAACAGAAAAATGATAATGATAACAATGATAATAATAATAATAATAACAACAACAACAACAACAACAACAACAACAGCAGAAAAAAAACAATTTATAGCCTGTGTTCAAAATATGCTGGAACGTGTAACACTTCGCAGCAAATAAGTTTAGCTATCTCTGCAATTCTGTGATTCTTAGTCTTTTAATCACCCCCCTTCATCCTTCAACTCTCTCTTGTTTATTCCATTGCTACTGGATGTGTCCATAGTTCCTTTGATGTGTTTTACCACCAGAAAAATCAGTCTCAAGTGTAAGGTCTGAAGTCTGTCTGTCCCCAGAAGCGACTGAAAGGGACTGAGTCAATAATAGATTAAGAACGACGGCCTGGACAAAATGAAATCTGAAGACACAAGTCTGCTCAACGGCGTGGTAGAACTGACGAGTGAGGCGCCAGACTGAATAGCTAGAATAGCTCAGTTGGTAGAGCGCCCGACTCGTAATCTTGGTGATACTGGGGTAGCGGGGTCGAATCTCCGCCGGGCCGTTTCGGTATAGGGGGATTTTTTTTCCATCAGAGTTAACATTGGTTCTGACTCCATTTCCCATACGATCCTTCGAATGAGACTATAAACCGAGGTTCCGTGTGTGAACGCGCGCATAACATCTTGCACACACATAAAAATCCTATCACCAATTTTCGGAACAGAATGCCAGTTTGGCTGTTGGTATGGATGACACGTTACACACAGCATGCACCCTGCGTAAAAGAAATGGAAAAGAGTGAAGGAAATAAGGAAACTGAGTGAACGATATTGAACGATACTGACTGGATAAAAACGGGAAACGACTGAAATGAAGCGCCAGCTGGCAGCTCTTCAGTCGGCACTACTCAGGTAGGCAGCACGTTGTGTAAACGAGTGTGGATTGTAAAGTGTTTAGAGCTTGGTCTCTAGCCGAGAATAGGCGCTATATAAGTATTCATAATAATATAATAATAACAACAACACACAACAATAATAATATAATCGATCCAAGGCCTGGGGTTAGATCCCCACTTCAGACAGCTAGAATCGAACATATCACTTCCTCCTTTGAGTTTTTACCATCTATGCAGACCCCAATGACCACCTGCTTCTTCCGATGAGATTTTTGAACTAGGCTCTGTGTGTGAACGCATGGATGAGTCACACACACACAAAAAAAAAAAATATATATATATATGTATATATATATATATATATATATATATATATATATATATATGTGTGTGTGTGTGTGTGTGTGTGTGTGTGTGTGTGTGTGTCAAACCTTATTCCAATATGTGATGGATGACATGAAAATAAAACAGACACAAACTAGTGTTGTGTTTAGACATTGCTACCGAACACACAGAATGTGGCCACGTTTGTGGTGGGACTGGCAGATCTCACCGCTCTCACTTGGAGTTCTGTCGGAGGTACAAAGGGAGAAAGAAAGAGTTCTGGACATGCACCTGGACACCACACAAGACGTCATCACTAAAGAAAGCATCGTCTGATCTTTTGGTTCCAGCCATTTACTGCCATTCTGTGTTTTAGTTCAAAAGTCACGATCCTGAACGGGACTCTCACTAGCCGCGGGACAGAGGTGATTCGCTGAGAAAACAGACTGATGTGTTGAATCTGGGAAGATTACAAACTGATTTAGAAAAATGACTAGTCCACCAAACGAAAGACAGAAACAAATTACAAAGACACAACACGACGCGTTTCGACCTCTTCGGTCATCTTCAGGCAAGACAAGCAACAGTCAGGACAAACGAAAGCAGTGAATGAACAATCACTTAGCTTCTCCAATTGGGCATACAACGGAACTCAAAAGATTACAACAGACTTCATTTACTGATTCACACGTCACACGCACCATTTGCTATTATCTGACCTACCGTTCAACTGTTTGCGTTCGGAGGGTGGAAGAGGGGGGGGGGGGGGGGGGGGGGGGGGGGGGGGGGGGGTGGGGGGGGGGGGGGGGGGGTGTCGATGGGAGATGGGTCACGGAAGGGATAGATCCAGGGCCATAGTTTGAAAGATTGCCCGAGCCTGTTTTTCACTCGTCTGTACCAAAAAGCATGGAACATATTCTGAAAAAGTACCACCCGGTGACTGTCTGCTTCAGGGCTCCGGAGTTTCCATCAGTTCTAAGCTTACCAGCTAAACGCATAATGTGTGGTGAAAAGTTACGCTTCTCAGAGACAGACGCTGTTCGCAAAAGTGACCGAAACCCTGTCCAAGCGGATGTTACACAGAGTTGTTGGCAGCAATCATCACCGGACTGATCATCAATATCCCAGGTGTGACGATCCCCATTTAACCCCCCTCCGCTTTTTTTACCCCGGGCGTTACACCGGTGTGGAAAACAGTGGCGCAGCACAATCCTTTCTACCACCGAGGTTAATTGACTGTTGTTTGCCATACTAACATGGACAGGCGGGGGCCCACCTCCCCTCCACACAAAACACAACAGACACACACACAAACACACACAAACACAACACACACACACAAAACCTCGCAAGTCACACACACAACACACACACACACACACAACACACAAACACACACACAAACAAAACATCACACCACAGTCATCTCCAACGGGCTACAACGGACCTCAAAAGCATTCCAATTATACTGTCCTTGGGGGCAGGGGGGGGTCACAACGTACCATTTTCCGGTAAATGAGCTGACCTAGGAAAAGGCATCCGTTCACCACTGTCTGACCGTTGGGACAGGGTGGGAGTGTGGGTGGGCGGGGGTAGCGGAAGGGGGGGACATGGGGGGGGGACTATGGGGTTTTTTCACGAAAGGTAACTCAAGTATCACTTGGGCTGGGGGAGCCCAAGAACACCCCCAACCCCAGGGAAGGTTTTAATGACCAGTGGCCGTTTTGGGGACCAGGAAAACTTCCGCTGGTTTTTCCCCTTTGTCGGTGTTCTTTCTCTCATCAATGGCCCCACTCCCTCCCCCCCCAAGTTAGTGACGGCTCCTAAACTCCTTCCTCTTACAATGAACCATATTGCCCTAACTCTGCTCATCTCTCCGTTTTCACCTCTCTCTCTCTGCCTCAACATCTCCCCCTCTCCCTATACCCCACCCGTGACCCATGCTCCTCAACTCTCCTTCCTATCGCTCTCTCTCTAAGCTAACTCTACTAAACGAAGTGTGTGTGTGTGTGGGGTATGTGTTGTTACGTGTTTGTGTCGAAGTGTGTGTGTGTGTGGGGTGTAAGTGTTGTGTGCCGTCCAAGCGGATGTTAACGAGCGAGTCAAGGGTACAGCGCACACTGACTGATCATCAATATCGAAGTTGGGAAACGTCCAGCTTAATGGCTACTCCCCCTCCGCTTTTATAACGAAGCAAGAGGCAGTTACAAGACGTGACAAAGAAGAGAGAGAGCGCCAGACACTCCTGAGCTAGAGACCGAGAGTAATTGAGAAGAGAGAGGAAGACTAGAAGAGGAGAGGAGCGCCCCCCTCGCCCTCAACACCCGAGAGAGAGGAGAAGAGAGGGAGGAGAAAGAGAGAGCCACAGGGGAGAGGGAAACAGAGCGCGCGGAGCGAGACTCTGAGAGAGCACGCATTTACTCCAAAAGACGCGCAGGCGACACCCAGGAGCGAGCACACACCCACACGCACCAGGCACTCGCTCCGCGTAGAGAGTCTGTCGAACTCCATTTCTCTTTGTTATGGAGGCGGGGGAGGGGGGAGCGAGAGAGAGGAGGAGGAAGAGAGAGAAGGGCGAGGAGAGCACGAGACCAGAGTGAGGACAGTCCCATTCAAGAGGAAAGGTCTGGCCAGGAGAGTGGATGAAGAGTCCAGACAGTGCCGTGGGGACAGAGAGAGGGAGGTCTTTGTCTTGTGGAGCTTGGTCGAGGGCGGAGGAGAGAGCTCCTCCTTTCTTTCTCTCCTCAGATCCATTTTCTCCTTTCTTCAGAGAGAGGGAGAGCCTCAAATCTCTCTCTCAATGCGGGAGAAGGAGGAGATGAGGATCTCCCCACTCTGCCCCATCCCCCCGTTTCGGCTTCCACTAGAGAAGAGAGACCAGAGAGGCCCACTCTCTCTCGTCTCGCTCTCTCTCCTCTGGAGTCGACTCTCTCATCTCTCTCTCCCCGAGGTGTGAGAGTGTTGTGTGGTTTTGTGCGTGTGGGATGGCTGGAGTGAGGCAGAGAGCGAGGAGGAGAGCGAGAGAGCTAGCGAGCGAGAGAGGAGGGAGGGAAGAGAGAGGGAGAGAGAGAGAGGAGCGAGGACGAGAGAGAAGGAGAGGCGAGAAGAGATAGATCTCGATCGCTTACATGACATATCAATGTCAACCTTTAAATTAGATATAACGCTAAAGCAGTTCCCCCCCTGACTTTGGTTCACGTCCTTCATCATTATATTACTCATTTTTGCGTTATATTTTATGACACTGCACAACACTGTTTTTTCCGTCCACATCATGTATTTACAACAACACTGTTGAAATTGCCCTTCCCAATATGCTCGGACTCTTTCTTTACCCATAACGACTCAGACATTTTGAGGAAGGCTTTGCGAATGCTACTTCGGAATTCGCATACTCCCCCCCCCCCCCCCCCCCCATACCCTTCACCCCCCCCCCCCCCCACCCCCCCCCCCCCCCCCCCCCCCCCCCCCCCCCCCCCAACGGAATTCCCCCCACCCCCCTCCCCCCCCCCCCCCCCCTCCCTAATCCCCCCCCCCCCCCCCCCCCCTCCCCCCCCCCCCCCCCCCCCCCCCCCACCCCCCCCCCCCCCCCCCCCCCCCCCCCCCCCCCCCCCACCCCCCTCCCCCCCAAAGGAACAAAAAGGAAAGGAAAAAATTGAGATAAAAATGAAAACTAACCTGGACCAAAGAATCACCTAATACCGAACTTGAGCCGCGATTGCACTTGAACTTGCACTTGCGTAGTGTAACTATGGCAACTCTTCCGCACGCGTAATTGCGTTAGGCTGCGTCCACTTCCTCGCCAACATGGCCAGAAACATTAAAGAAAAAAAAAAAAAGCAGATTACAGAGCCTGGGTTTGTGACAACGTATGGTGATGAATTTGGTTTGCAAGTAATTTGCGACAGGAAAAAAAAAAAACAACTAATATTTACAGTACTTTGTGCAGTTACTACCCGGAAGACGCCTCTGTTGTGTGATAGCAGGTGAAAAAAAAACGAATGGTCCCTCCTCCTCTTCCCCCCCCCCCCCCCCCCCACCCCCCACCCTCAGTTTTAGAAAAAATAGAATTTTGTGCATGTTCTTTATGTTGAAAAGTACACAGATAGCAGTTTTAGGGTAAAACAGGTCTAATTACTGTGATCAATGGAAACGTAATGAGAGTAGAGGTAAAATTGTTGTGACCCACGCAAGACACATTTTTCTTTGTTGCATTAAATAGTCAAAAGAGACGTACGTTTAATATTTTGGAAGCAAATTTTTTTTTTTTTTTTTTTTTTTTTTTTTTTTTTTTTAAGAAAGAGAATTTCTAAAAGGCAAAGGACAAACGAACAAAGTAATCTTTGCAGAGCTCAGAAAGCAATGTTTTCATTATCACAGACAGCAAGAAACACATTTTTTTCTCAGTACCATACACCATCTTTACATAGATGCCTTCTTCACGATTTACATTATGGCTGTGAGAGATAGGATTATCAAAATCTACAGGTACCTCTACACTTGCTGGTGTAATGTATGATACGTGTGTTTCGATGGCGTAGGTAATATGATAAAACTTGACTTCGTTCGATTATTGTTTCAAATCAATTCAACAATGAATGAATAGATTTTGGTATGATTTTTTAACTGCTGACACAAATCAGTGAAATTTTCATTTTTAACATATGTACTCTTTTACGATCTACAAATAAAAGAAACATATTTCTCCCCGTGGATTCGTCATATACAAAATCTTTTTAATGGACAATGCATCCCATTGCGTATGGGATAATTAAACATTTTCTCGCAAAGTCTCTTATTTGTTAAACCGGTATTGATTCATTCCCACAAAAATATTAGAATAAAAGTTTCGATGTTCTTCAAAATGATGACCCATATTTTTGGACAGACGCTTTGGAATGGAACAATATGCTTTTCAATCATCAGATATATACTATTAGTATTAATTACATTCAGGTTTGATTATCATAAACTTAAAAATTAAACTGGCTAGACATAGGATTCATGTTGAAATGGAGCATGCAAGTAGTGTAATGTGACCGCTTGGGTAATGAGATCCGCACGCTTACGAGTGTCCCCAACATGTTGAAAATGGAAACAAGTTTTAACCAAAACGATTTCCTTCTGCAAAATGAAACTTTCCATCGTGCATTTTTCTTAAAGCGCAAACAGGTCTGCTCGGCTACAAATCAAGACCAGCAGGAAACGTTGTCTGAATATACTAATTTGTTGCATATATTTGTGGAGCATACCTTTATCAGGGTTAGATTCCATAACAGTAGCACCCCCACCCCCACCCCCACCCCCCACCCCACGTCTCTGTCTCTCTGTCTGTCTGCCTGCCTGTCTGTCTGTCTGTCTGTCTGTCTGTCTCTCTCTCTCTCATTATTTGTGCGGCGCGCGGCGTGTGTGTGTGTGTGTGTGCCTGCGTGCCTGCGTGTGCGCGCGCTTGTGTGTGTGTGTGTGTGTGTGTGTGTGTGTGTGTGTGTGTGTGTGTGTGTGTGTGTGTGTGCGTGCGTGCAGGCTTGCTACCATGGGCATGTGCCTGTTCGCGCATACTGTGTGTGTGTGTGTGTGTGTGTCTCAATCTCTCTCTCTCTCTCTCTCTCTCTCTCTCCCTCTCTCCCTCTCTCTCTCTCTCTCTCTCTCTCTCTCTGTGTGTGTGTGTGTGTGTGTGTGTGTGTGTGTGTGTGTGTGTGTGTGGTGTGTGTGTGTGTGCTAGTATGTTAACGTCAGGGTCAGTGAGGCGGCAAGTGACAGAATGCGTGCCCACAGTCACCTGCTATGCGCACACAAATGGCACATAACGTGGGGCGTTGGACCGGAACCAAGGCGTGGAGGATAGGACGGAAAGTCCTCCTGGAGAATGGAGTCCCCCCCTCCCTCTCCATCTGTCACCACACCCCCCCCCTCCCACCCACTTCCACCACTTCCTTCATTCTCCTCCTCCTCCTCCTCCTCTTTCCAGCAAGCAGGGACAATCAGACAGTGAGGACAGTCTGGTACCACCAGCAGGATGGTGCTAATCACGGTCCTGTCTCAACGGCACCAGGAACCTTGCTTCACACGGCTCCCTGAATTGCCTCCTCCTGACTGACTACCACGCCTTCTCCTCCTCCTCCTCCTCCTCCTCCTCCTCCTCCACCGACTACCTCCCCCATCTTTCTTCACCCACCCCCTACCCCTTTCCCCGTCATCCCTGCCACATTTCCCTTGACCTCGTTCAGCCTCCTGAAAGACCCACATTCTTCTGAACCA
>JADBJO010000346.1:863731-868731 GCA_016801955.1 Conus betulinus | reverse complement strand
CTTTTTTAGCACAATTGCAGGATTTCCTTTCTTCACCCTTCTTTGCTGTGTTGCTTTTCATTTTGTTGGATGAATCAATTATATTTTTAAGGTTAGGCATGCATGAATATGATAGTTGATGATGGTGTTCTTGTTGAATATTTTGGACAATTTTGTGTCCTTAAAAATATAATTGATTCATCCAACAAAATGAAAAGCAACACAGCAAAGAAGGGTGAAGAAAGAAAGGAAATCCTGCAATTGTGCTAAAAAAAGAACAGTGTCCCTTAAGTAACAAATGCCTCTATAACAACATTGTATACCAAGCCACTGTGACATCAGAAAATGAAAAAGAAACATACATAGGGATCACTGAAAATCACTTCAAAACCAGATACGCAAACCATAAACAGTCATTCAACAAAGAAAAATACAAAAAACCAAAAACAGAACTGAGCAAATATATTTGGAGACTTAAAGACAAAAAAAAATAAACTATAACATATCCTGGAAAATCATAAAAAAGGGCATCACCATACAAACAACATTTCAAAAAGATGCAACCTATGTTCAACAGAAAAATGGTTAATACTATGCAAACCATACTTAGCAACCCTAAATACTAAAGTAGAAATAGTAAACAACTGCAGGCACAAATGGAAATCGTTGTCAGCAAACGCACCCTGAACTGTAAACAACCCCAAAAAAAAAACCTAACAATACGTGCAGCCAACCTGCACGTGCAAACAGTGACATCAGGCCATATAACACCGGCAGTAGGCGCCCCAAAAAACCATCCTGACGAGAGCGCTGGCTCGAAACAGATCTGTTGAGTTTTAAAACTTCCTTTTCATCATACTATTTTTAACAAAATATATATATATATATATATATATATATATATATTTGCTTCTCCTTGATAATACTTTTGATTTCTTCAAAGGAGACTTCCTGCTCCAGTTGGGGCTGCTCTCTCCTTTCTCTTTAGCTTTCTCTTTACCGTATATGTTGCAGTGTGAAGGTATCCATTGGGTGACGTTTTTTTTGTTCAGTGGACTGCTGTACGTTGGTCAGGGTAGATACAAGGGATTTGAGGTATTTGTTTCGAGGATATTTAACAGCCAGCGGAACTGATAAAGCAGAAGAGAAGATGATGACTTTGGTATGTATGGCCCCTCTATTCTCATACAGCGTTCTGGCTGCTGGTTGTAGTGCATCTGCCTCAGCCTTGAAGTTTGTGGAGAACCTGCCAGTCGGGATAGCTTGTCGGACAGGAGTTCCATCATCAGCTTCAGGAAAATTCCTCCACCTCCGTTTCTGGTAACCTCTTCTGCTGAGCCATCTGCATATGCATGTGTCCAGAACTGTTTGGAGTATGTTTTGCTCTATGTTGTCAAAGGTTACTGGTTTTCTCTCCAATTCTGACTGTGTGCCCTTTGTTAGAATGCCAGGAATGGTGACTCTGATTCTGGGAATTGATTTTTTTCCATGATGGTAGTGAACTGTGCGATGGAATTGTCTTGTTCCATTGCTGCAAAAAATCAGGATCCTCTCTCTGAAGTCTGTGTGCGTTGTGCTCAAAGCTGCTGCATTTCAGTCTGCACCTGGTGGGCTCTAACATTTTTTTGTGCATGAGGTGATTCTTTATCCTCTGAAATTTGACAGCTTGTATGAGGACTTTAGTATCTCGTCTGCTTTCGGCGCTCTGAAGTCTTGTTAGAGTTTCCATGGCTTGAATTGGAGTTTACTTCAGTGCACCTGTAATGATCCGGGATGCCTGATTCTGAATTCTTGAGGCCTAGTTACAATTGGTTTTGAATGCTGTCCCTCAAAGCTGCTGCTCATATTCCAGGAGAGGTCTTACTCGTCAAGGTACAGCTTCTCAGTGGTGTGGTCTGCACCCCAGAATGTTCCCGATATATTTTTTTTCATCTATGCCAGGCGCAGTCTGGCTCTTGCCGTGGAGCTGTCGATATGTCGTTTCCAGGTCATTCCTGAGTCAAAGGTGACTCCTAGATAGGTTGGTGACTTGTCCTGGGGAAGATGTGACCATTCACCTGGAGGTACTTTGTTCTTTTGTAGCCAGGCTGAAGAGAGTATATGCTGTTTTCCTGGCGTTGACGCTCACAAGCCATTTCTTTGTCCATATCTTGATCTTGTTCATTGCTCCCGGATCCGTACAGTGGCTGTTGTAACATACTGTTCACAGCACCAGATGACAAGGTCATCTGCATGAATTGCATCATGAATCCATGCAGAGCTGTAACCCAGGACATCATTCATAAAGATGATAAACAGCGTCGGGGACAGAACTCTCACCTTGTGGATCGCCTTCTTTCATTTTTGTGTGTGCTTGATCTGATGTACTTTGTATTTTGTTCCCGGGGCTTTTCTGTTGGTCAGCTACTGGCTGATCAACTTGTACACATGGTCTGTGATCCCATTCTGGAGCCTGGTGACCAACCCAACCATGCGGGTCCCTGGATGGCGGATAGGGGATGCCCTCCAATATGAGGGTTAGCTGCGACGTAAGTCTTGACTGGTCGAATTAGCAGCCCCGACCAACTGACGACGTTCCTAGCAGGATGGGGCGGGAGAATAAGTAGCACTGTTCTCACCACTGAAATACCCCATACATCGAATGACAGGAGCATCATGCAATCAGAGCCGCGCTATAAGCTCTTAGCCCTGGGGAGGAACCCCAGTGAACAAACCATCTCCAGCTATGGACAAATCGCCGGGTAGATTGGACTCGTCAGCCCAGTACAGCAACCAGTCTAGGAGAGCGTTCACTCACTCTGATATAAAAGCATGCCGAACTCGGATGTGCTGGTCCTGACTTGTCAGGGCAGAATGCAGCACGACACATCACACTCAAGACAGACAACCATACAGTATAGATCAACACTCACTGTGTCAGGCAAACACACGATACAGTATAGATCAACACACTAAGACACACGTCTGTGTCGTAGCAAAACACAAGCCACATTGTATGACATTTCAGCACGTGTACACTCTGGAGCCCTACAAATCCCTGTCCAACAGATAACAAAGTTACATGTCGTCTGGTGCCTGTCTAACGGCCAAGATTCAGAGGCTGATAGCTTTACAGTTGTTTTGACTGGCATATCAATCTCAAGGATCGGCACCACATGCATTATGGATCAGTAAGTCGGAGACAACTCGTTTTATGTTTGCATGAAAACAGGAAGAAAGGGTTTTATCGCAAACACCCATGCGTGCATGAAACAAACTCATATCTGAAAACATGTCGACGAATATTCACATGCGCATGTATGCTAATATGTCACGTGCGTACGAACGCATAGGCCACCATAGCATGTATGTATGTATGTATATATTTACGTACGTACGTACGTACGTACGTACATGCATACGTATGTATGTATGTATGTATGTATGTATGTATGTATGTATGTATGTATGTGTGTATGTAGGCAGGACCGGGCGAATGGGGAGAAGTCAGGGTTCTCCCAAACTCTGTCCTTTCTCTCTTCACTGGTTTGCTACAATGGCGTTTTGGGCACGTGCCTCTTTACCACTACTGGAGGGCAGACTTCAGACTCTCATTTTCCCCCTTTGCCTCTCTCAGCTCTCGATAGTGTTCATCTACTGTTCCTACCCCCCAAGTGCGCGCGCGCGCGCACGCACACACACTACATACACTCACACACACGCACACACGCACACGCGCACACACACACACACGTGCACGCACGCACACGCACGCTCGCGCACACACACACACACACACACACACACACACACACACACACACACACACACACACATACACACACACAAGTGCGCGCACACACCACACACACACACACACACACACACACACACACACACACACATGTACACACACACAAGCGCGCGCGCGCGCACACACACACACACACACACACACACACACACACACACACACACACACACACACACACAGCGCGCGCGCGCGCGTCTTCTAAACTTGTGTATTTTAACCCTCAATAGTCATAACGTTGGGAACAAAACAGCTGACCCAGCAGTAATCCCCCAGTACACCGAGCCTGGCGTGGTCTGTGGCCGTGAATCCTGGCTGAGCGCAAACACCAAATAAAGTGACGTGTTTCCGGATGACTACACGGCACAGAGCAAAGGGGGGAATCAGCGAGAGGAAGTGTCTTTGTCCTAGCCAGACGTGGAGTTGTCTCATTTTTGGACGGTAACCACCAAACACGGGCATTCTGACAAGTCAACAAGAAAGAAGTGCTGAGTGGAACAGCCGCTACACCGAACAAAAACATGTTAGGGCGTGAGGGGGGGGGGGGGGGGGGGGGGGGGGGCTCAAGCAGCTCGTATCAGACTTAGACAACTGCTTCGATGCAAGTACTTTACTTGTCCAGATATCTACGGGGAAGACAGTGACACATCATATTGAAACGAAACGTCATCCATACACTTAAGAGTAAACGTACGAACGAAAGAACAAAATTTGACATTTTTAGTTCTTTTATTTCAACGTCAAATCTCCAGAGCGTCCTCATAGAAAGTCCTTACTTGTGAAAAAATAAGACTGCAGTCAGGAAATAATGATTAATAGTTTACAACCGTCATTGATTTTATATCTGCGTCCAAACCAGCGCTGGGTTAATGTCCAACTGTTCAAGGTTTATTGGGGTCACACAGACGTAGTCTCACGCCAATACAAGTATGGATTTACAAGCCCATGTATTCAAAGACAATTGCCTGCTCCTACATCAGATGAGTTGCTAACCACAGGTAGCTCGAGTGATGGAAGCCTATGTGTAAGCAGATTAATCCTTTAAATGCGGCATCGACAGCTTAAAGCATGCGTCTTGATATATCTGATACAGATGCCAGCCTGTAGCAAAATAACCAGGAAGTCACCAACCGTCTTATAGAGACAGTTAGCAATTTCAAGAGAATGGCTTGCCCATAATAATGTTGATTGTCATTTCCATAATCAGCAGCACAAATGCGTTTGTGCTGGA
>JADBJO010000346.1:853731-858731 GCA_016801955.1 Conus betulinus | reverse complement strand
CAATGGAGACCATGACACCTCGTCTCTTCAACCAGACTGCCTGACTTTGCTGACTATGACGTCATTGATACCATAGATTGAGAGAGAGAGAGAGAGAGAGAGAGAGAGAGAGAGAGAGAGAAAAGTTTACTTTGAGAGAAACCCTCTCCCCCCCCCCCCCCCCCCCCCCCCCCCCCCCCCCCCCCCCTCTTTCTCCTACACATCTTCTGTTCCCTATCAGTGACCGTCAGTTCCCAAGCCATTCCATCCTACCCACTCCCGTCTCTTTTGCAATGACAGGCCTATCAATCTTCCGACATCCAATAGCCTGACACGAATTCAACGCCAAGTACGAAAATGAAAACAGGAATGGAAATCAATATATCATCGTGAGAGAAGGACAACAGTCCCCGAAGCACATGTCAGATAGCGACGATGGTGATGACGTCAAGGATGGTAAAAAGATCCGTTCTGTGACAACGGTGGGGTCTGTACTTTAGATTGTGCGTCAATGTCACCCAGGCCCGGGATTTACACAAAATTGCTCTGTTGGCCTGGCGATTTTATCGACGTTTTCAACGATGGGCATTTCACTGCGACGTCCGATTCGTCCGACGTCATCTGAAGACACAACAGCACTCGAAAGAACATCAACCCCCTTCCTCTTCCCCTGCTGTACCTCCCATTCTGTAGACAGACAAAAAGACAGACAGATGCAGACATATACACGCGCGCGCGCGCGTGCGCACGTGTGTGTGTGTGTGTGTGCGTGTGTGTGTGGGAGGGGAGGGAAAATACATATTTGAATACTCAACAAGGCTCAATCAGTCATATGAGTGGAAGACCGGGAGGCCGGGCGTGGAGTGTGTGTGGGGGGGGGGGGGGGGGGGGGGGAGGCGGGAGGCTAAGCAGTCTTTCCCCCAGTGGGGCTAGAGGGGCACATTTGCTATCCAGGGGGAAAAGGGCAGCGTTAGAGAAACGTCATGTGCCCCCCCCCCCCCCCCCCCCCCCCCCCCCTCCCCCCCATCTCCGGCCCCCTTAACATACATGCATAGAGACTGTGACTGTTTATGCTCCTACGCGGCGCGCGCGCGCGCGCGCGCGCACGTATGTGTGTGTGTCTGTGTGTCTGTGTGTGTGTGTGTGTGAATGTTCGAGAATTGTTTTTTGTGAGAGAGTGTGCGATAACAATCTAGCGTGAGTTGTCTCTGACAGACTGATACATAATGCACATGATGCCATTCATCAAGAACAGCCAAGCAGCTGTTGAGCTGTCAGCCTCTGAAAACTGACCGTTAGACAAACCGCATGCAACGGGAGTTAACTGCCTGTCTGACAAGCAATGTTTTCGGGCTCAGTATGCACATGGGCTGAAATATCACACCGTGTAGCCTTTTGCCGCGGAATGAAATACACAACGCATCTTCCAATCCTGATGCTGTCCCCCCCCCCCCCCCCCTTGTTTTTTGTTTGTTTTGCTTTGTTTTGTTTTGCTTTGCTTTGCTTTGCTTTGCTTTGTTTTGTTTTGTTTTGTTTTGTTTTGTTTTGTTTTTTTACAACACAGGATAAATACTGGGTCAAAGTTCAAATTCTAGGATTGTGGTTTACAAATAGTCTATCGGATATGACGGAAACTGATATGTAATATAAGTTCTCAGAAGTCCTAAAACCTGTTCAAAATACGGTCCAAAAGAATAATACACCATTAGGTAGAGTAGCTGTGCTCAAATCGTTAGTGCTATCAAAACTGGTGTACTTATGGATCCTTCTACCGAATCCTCCTGATTCCCGGATCGGTTCGTTACAGAATATGTTTGAAGTTTGGCTGGAACAACACAAATGATAAGATTAAAAGAAAATACTCAATACATAATATACAAAAGGAGGGCTAGGTATACCCGACCTGAAAATATACATCAGCTCCTTAATAAAAAAAATACCTGGATAAGGAAGGTGTATATGCACATCCACAAGTGGAAGATAATATTACATTCATTATGTCCCGAAATAAGTAGCATTGACGAATATAGACCTGACAGATTTGTTGAAAGCAACATTACAAACAAATTTTGGAAAGGAGTCTTTCAATCATATCGAAGGATCTGCAAACAGGTCGAAATAAACGAAAGCACAGATTTAACCACTGAACTTTTTTTTTGTAATGAGAAGTCTAATGTAGGAAAAAAAACCATTCTTTTACATGAAATGGATGCAGAACAATATATTTTTGATTAAACATTTACTCGATGGTGATGGCAATTTTGTAAGCTGCCATGAACTTTCGGAGAAAATACGCTTTCAGGTCAATTTTCTAAATCATGTAAGTTGCTGCGTTCGATCAAAGCTTACGTAAAGGAAAGCAGAGTGAAATTAGATAGTAACATTGGTAATGATAAAACATTTGCACTTCAAAAAATGTGTAGGATTGATAAAGGAACACGTACTTATTATGATATTATGCTGGAAGTCAATGACGTTTTTAACATTAGTGCCTTAATCAAGTGGGAACAACGTCTTGATATATCAATTGACTGAATAGAGGTACTGAAAGGGATTAAGAAAACTAATGAAACAAAACCAAAATGGTTCCAAATTAAAATATGCCACACAATTGTGGTAGCAAATAGAGTTTTGTCAGATATGTAGATTATTGATAGTGACAAATGTAATGTCTGTATGAGAGAGAAAGATTCAATTAATCATTAGCTGTGGTAATGTGAGTTTACTCGTATTTTGTGGAAAAGACCTTGAAAGAGGTCTGAAAGTTTTCTGGAAAGACCTTGAAAGAGTTCTGAAAGTTTTCTGGAAAGACCTTGAAAGAGTTCTGAAAGTTAACTATTCACACTGTGTAGATTATCCCTTAATGTGGAGAGATTACATATTTGGTACAGTTGAGAAAACAAAAACTGACGATATGCTAGATCTGATCATTTAAAATGGAAAAATATTTCGTACAGAAATGTAGCATTAACAAACAAAACCTAATCTAAACATGTTTTTGAAGGAGCTGGACTGTAGACAAAATGGAGGAAGATATGTCCTTAATGGAGATGGTCACAATATATTAAACTACTAGGGGTCTAATGGTTATATTATGTATGATATGTATGTGTACGTAAGTGTGTGTGTATGCGTGTGTGTTATGTTAATGATAAGTACTGTATATTCTCTTTCTTTTCTACTTAATGTCGTCCGCGACCTTGCTACACAGGACTGATGCCAGTAATTGGAATTTATTCGGTATGTGTGCCCATGTAAAGAATGAAAAAAAAATTATAGATTGAACAAAAGAATGCATGTACATCTGTATGCGTTAAGTATGTGCCACTGTGTATTAATGTATTGCTTTATGTATGTTGGCTATCATTGCATGTTTGGACACAATAAAAAAAGCCAACAACCCACACACACACAAAACAAAACAAAACAAAAACAAGGTTAATAGTTCTACATATAAAGGTATTTTCTAAATTGATTTAAACAATATAATTAGTTTGTTTTCCTTTTCTCTTAAGAAACGTTTCCCCCACACAGACTAGGGACAAATGATTTTTTTTCACTGTGAGGGGCACAGGCACAATCTGTTTTTGGTTAGTCGCCGTGAGCTCGCAGAAAATGTGAAAAAAAATGTGTGGCTTTGCTGGGGCTAAACCCAGGACAGAAACACTATTTTATCTGCTTGTGTGGACCAGGACATTTTGTTGGCTAGACGAGATTTTTGTATGGCATCGTATAAGACTACCTCGTAAATAAAAAGTATCTGAATCCGTAAAAAACAAAACAAAATAAAGCAAACAATACTGGGTCGGGTGGGTCAGACGTGAGCGCCTGCAATTTTAGTCACTGTGGGCGATTCCTCTTAGGAACATATTAGCTGAAGCTGTTGACACAATGTTCTATTCCAAGAGGTTCCAGTCACAGACTGCTTATGCACAGAACAAATGTTTATACGTTGTCTCCAAAATATTTGAAAATAATAATATTTACTATCTAGCTCATTTTTATGACAGTGGACAGTTTTTTCATTGAGAAGTTTCAAAGAAAAATATTATATCAATATTGATGTTCTTACTTTCGCCGGGTACAAGTCCGCAGTACTTGAATATATAAAGGCATCTGGAATAAATATTGAAAACAATAAATATATCGGTTCTCCTCTTTGTGTTAAGAAATTGTTCGCCGCTTACAAAGGTTCAAAGATGTACTATGATATAATGATTGAAAATATCCAGAGAGTTCCGTGTAGCAGTAAATGGGATTTGAATCCGTCCCAAACTCATGATTGGGAGTCATGCTTCCTGAATGCTCATCAATTATCGGATATAAAGCTCAAATGGTTTCAACTCAGAATATTATTACACACATGCATAGGAACAAACATAATTTTAAAAGAAATTGGAGTCGTTAATAATGGCAGGTGCAGCTTTTGTGGGCTATGTAAGGATGGTATTGATCATATGTTCTGGAGGTGTACTTATGCTCAGCGTTTTGGGGACACTTTATTGAGTTAATAACAGAAAAAATGTACCAATGCACAAAATATACGTCTAACAGAATCACTTGTTCTTTTTTAAGATTTGATGCAATATTTGTTATTGATAGTATTTTCTACTTCATTATTCTTTTGGCAAAACAATATCTATACACCTGTAAACTGAAATGCAACTTTCCTCAAGTAACAGGCTTTCTGGATATATTAAAATTTTGATACCAAATTGAAAAACATAATGCGTACATAAACATGAACTATAAAGAATTCCGTACTAAATGGTTGATATATGAATCATTTGTCTCCTCTATTTAGTGGTCTGATGTTGCAGCTTCTCTGCAACTAGCGAGCGATCGCGGGTTCTTCTCTTTTTGTTTATTATTTTCATGAGATATGACAATGCGGTGAGGCTCTTTTATCAATGTAACAAATAAATGTAACTGTAAAAAAAACCTATTCATATTGTTTGCAGTACTTCAGCTCGCTAACATCCAGCCCATCCGGTCAAACATCTCTGTTTTCTTATTCTTAT
>JADBJO010000346.1:848731-851231 GCA_016801955.1 Conus betulinus | reverse complement strand
TGAACTGCGGTAAAAAGAGACGTCAACATTACTAGCAAGGATTGCAACCCTCACACGCCATTAGGGAAGCAAGTCAATGACTAAAAAGAAATAGGAAGTGTGATGGGTAGATATCAACATTACTGAACACATTCTGAAAGATATTTGAGATAAATCCGCCAGATTACATGAACAAACGAATTTAGAGAAGAAAAACCACGACGTGTTTTCGACCTCTTATGTCTTCATGCAAGATAAATAACACGCGGTACAACGAAAATGAGGACCGAGTTCCGCCCGCGGTTGCCTCTCCCTTTGCAACGAATATTACTGAAAGTAACGCTCGGCTCATCGATGAAATTTCTCAACGACTAAAAGAAATTTGAAAGGTGGTGGGTAGTGGTTAAGAGTAATGAATGAACACAAGAAAAGTAGCCTGTCATGCTATGGATAAAACTTGTAAAAAAAAAAAAAAAAAAAAAAAAAAAAAAAAAAAAAAAAAAAAAACCTCAAATAACTGTAAGTGTGGAGACCAAACGTTGACGTTACTTAACAAGGGAAAGAAACATTCACCCCATTGGCGAAACAAAATTAATTACGAATACAAATCTAAGGCGTGTGGTGATAGACGTCAACATCACCCACACATGCAAAATATGTTCACCCCATTGCAGGTCAATAACTAAACGCAATCTGCAGCGTGTCCGGTAGATGTCAAGAGAAACCAATAAAGATTGGACGTCGGTTAAAAGAGTCACTGACTAAAAGTGCACTCAGGAAAACGACGATCTCTGCCTAGGCTGTGAGAGGCTTGGACTCACCCCGTGGTTCAGCTCATGAGGAAAACTGAAAATGCCTTCCACGAGGGGTTATAGTCGGTACGGACTGATGAGTTACTCCCCGTATGTACATACCTCCATCTATCTCTCTATCTGTTTGTCTGTCTGTCTGTCTGTCTGTCTGTATAGCCATCTATCTATATGTATGTATGTATGTATTCATAAAATATACAAAACTCAAAACGTCAACATTTGTATCATTATAAAGTTGTCAGCTTTCATGAAAAATATTTCTTCGCAGATAGAAATTAACATCTCATTTGAGGGGGAAAAAAGTGAACAAACCTCAGATCCGCTCAAACCTCAGATCCACCGTGTAATATTGAGCCACATTACGAATCTGCACCAAAATTGAAGACGTCTGCCCCATATTCCATTCCTGCCGAAACTCTGTGGAAACAGTTTCAGTAGATTTGGTTTGGTGTGATCCTGCTGCTGGCAGACAGTGAAACAGACAAGCAGGGAAGAACACAAAACCGCCTTGGCCCAAGCCAGGCCACTTATTAAGGAGGCAACAAACACCGCCCTTGATTATCATCTAAAGGTTGTTCATTAAAATGCTGACAAAAACTGTGTTTCGAAACGGATCAATATTAGCAAAATACTTGTGGTATATGATGCTGTTTGCATTGTAACTGTTATCAGTGTCTATCTATATCCTTCATCTGACCGATGTCTGTTATGACAACAGACATTCCATTAGACGATACTACAGTTAGAAGAAAAAAAAGAAGGAAAAAGCACGTAGGTAAGTATGATAAATATTTTATTTTCAATCCTATTTTAAGAATAACCCTAGCGTGATGTTTGGGGCAAGCAGACAAACACCTCCACCTCACACCCCACACCCCCCAACAAAAACATGAATATATAGTTTAAATCTTCGGTACTTTACTTCATGAAAAGGCACACTCGTGCAGAAATCCACATCGTTTTCCATTGCCTTCATTGTTACTCGTAAGCTATATAGCATTCTTTTGTTTTCCACTTAACTACCTGCTTGTCCATTCCACTTCATGCCAGTGTTGGGCATGAGTCGCAATACATCGGAGCAGGACAGTAAATTACAATCTGGCGACCGCTATTCTCTCTGTCCATCAATGCTTTTCATTTGTCCTGATTTATACGTTGTTAGTGATATACTTTGTCGGACAGTCGTCTTGTAGTTTCAGCATTTTACATTGATACTGATCTTTAAGTTTTGGCATTGTAACTTGTCTATAGGTCCGTTTTTAGCTTGATTGCTATTGTAATGTGGGTTCTATGGCCTTCTCGGCCATAAGCAAACACACACACACACACACACACACACACACACACACACACACACACACACACACACACACACACACATTTGCTGTCTGTCCGCTTTTGAGGAGAAGACAGTCAATGGAAGATGATGAACGTTACAGCTGCCGCCAGGAACTTGACAACGGGGAGCCATAACAGAAACGGATTTGATGATTGCCCTGTTCAGTTGACGTCATCGCTGACTTCCTGGTATTGGCATGTCGGTCATAGCTTATCATTCCGCACCCTGCGCTTTGGTGGACTTGCTGATCAGCCGCTTTCAGTGCCAGAAGAAAGGGAATGGTGGGTGGGAGAAATACATACAGAGGCCTACATACGTCTGTGTCGGCTGGACGCTCAGTATTGAATGTCAATATTGATCGATTTCAACA
>JADBJO010000346.1:831231-838731 GCA_016801955.1 Conus betulinus | reverse complement strand
GCTAAGGGGAGAAGGAGGAAGAGAAGTCTCGGGAGGTCCCGTAGAAGGGTCCTACTTTATAACAGGGCGGCAAGAACAAAAGGGGAGAGACAGGAAGTAAGGAGGAATGTAAAGAGAAGGAACGCACAAGAAGAAGGAGCCCTACCGAGAGACGACTGAAAATGAACAAGGACAGAGGAGGGAAGGGAGAGAGGGGAAAGGGGGAAGGGGGGTAGAGAGGGGGAGAAAAGGGGGAGAGAGGAAAAAAAAAAGGAAAGAAGAAGGGAAGAAAAGAGAAGAGGAGGGGAGGGGAGGGGGCGGGAAGTAATTGTTTTCTAAGCCCAATTATATAAGCTAGTCTCAACCAGAACTTTGTCTGTGAGGGAAAACAGTCACAAAGCTTGATAAACAGGGACTCCAAAGCTCGGGTGAGGAGAGATGAAAACCTGTCTGTCGATGACTTCACAATTCAAATACAGTTATTTTGGCATTTGGCAATACACATTTTTTTTTAAAGTTTATCATCTATGCACGGGTGAGAGACGATACAGCGCAAAACTGGACACAGGGGACAACAGGTCGTGGTGCCGATGTCATGTACATTAAGGACTATACATGAACTTGACGGAGAAAGAAAGATATGTTCACAGTGGTCAAGACATACGCGAAACAATTGTCAAAGTGCTGACATCTTTGCTAGAATATGCAAGTGCTCATAAAGCTCACACACACACACACACACACACACACACACACACACACACACACACACACATACACACACACACACACACACACATATACACAGACGTGCACGCACGCCCCCGCCCCCCCCCCCCCACACACACACACACACACACACAATTTGTTACATGCAAACCAACAAGTATATTTGATTACATTTTTGTGCCACGAAAAGAATATAAGAGTCAATGGCTACGAACAAAAGTTGTGCAATGATTCAGACACTTTAGAAAATTGTGCAAAATAAATAGCACACACACACACACACACACACACACACACACACACACACACACACACACACACACACACAAACACGTACGCATGCACGCACACGCACCCACTCAACCATTTACCCAACAGTCTCTCAGAAGTCTTCAGAGCTGTCCAAGTGGCAGCAGCATGCGAATGTGGCCCTTTGTTTTAGACCCTCATGGTTGGACGCGCGCCATCGTCCATCCCTACTGACCACTGCAGAAATAAAGTGTAGACTGCCAGTGCAGGCACCGCCACAGGACGAGACACGATGGGTCAATGTACGAGAGGGTTGAAACCAGCAGCACGGAAATGCCACTGTGAGTTGTAGAACTTGAGACGTCAGAAAGTGAAATAGAAACATACAACACAAAAAACACAGAAAGAGGAGACAAAGAGCAAAATACAGAGACGGACAGAAGAGTTATGGTGTTGCATGGTAGACAGACGGAGATAAACTGTGCACTGAAAGCAGATGTTAACAAAAATATGGAAATGGTTCGAAAACGTACAGAACAGTCAGAACAAAATACATGCAAAAAATGAACACTGTATTACCAGCAGGTTTTCTGGGTACATATATAATTGTTTTTAGTCCAATGTAGACCAGCTTGTCACGGGAGACTGGAACTTGCCAACAAATTCCAATTTAGGATTTCGGAGAGAAAGATCGATGCAGTCAAATATTGATTCCGTTTCAGAAGAAAAAGATCTTGGGATAACGTTTGACAGCTGTCTGAAATTTGATAAGCACATAAACAGTGCGATGAAGAAAAAGCTAATAAAATGATTGGTATGATTAGACGATCTTTTTCAAATCTGGATCCTGGCGCTTTTACAATATTATAAGTCATTAGTTAGACCCCACCTGGAGTATGGAAATGTGATATGGTGCCCTTACTTAAAAAGGCAATCGGTGAATATTGAGAGATTCCATAGAAGAGCAGCTTTGTTAATCAAAAAGTTTAAACATATAAGCTATGCAGATAGACTGCGAAGGTTAAATTTACCATCGTTAAAGTTCCGACGAATAAGGGGAGAAATGATTGAGACTTACAAGCTATTTAAGGGACTTAACAGTACAAATTTAACAGATTTTTTAAAAACTAACCTCTAATCAAACTACAAGAAATTCTGCTGACAAAAATTCAAATTCAATATTGTCGCTCTAATATTAGAAAATGTTCCTTTAGTAACAGAGTGACACAATATTGGAACAAACTACCTGCACACATTTAAAAAAAAGCAAAATATTTGAATACTTTTAGAAACTTTCTGGATACTAACACGAAGTTAAAATATTTCCAAATTTAATTTTGATTGTCAGAATAGAGTAATATAAATCTTGAGCATATGCATGCATTATGCAACCACTGTTTATTTATATAAATAAGATGATTGGGATATTTAAAGCCATGAGGCTAAGTCCCAAGTGAACTGAATGAACTGAACAGTCTCTTCAATTTCTTTGCTTCTCAGACACGGAGAAGGATGCGACTCTGTGGCTAATCACTGGGGACTTGACGTCTGAAGAATTAGAGGCAGGCTGCCATTTTTGATAACGCACATTGCACTTCAAATGTCGTTTTCTGTCGTGTGTTTAAGAGATTTCACTCGCAGGCCAAACAAAAATTCAACTTCTTCAATCAATGCAAAGGAAAATTAAACAGAGAGAGAGAGAGAGAGAGAGGAGAGAGAGAGAGAGAGAGAGAGAGAGAGAGAGAGAGAGAGAGAGAGAGAGACGGGGGAGGAGGGGGGCCAGACAGAGAGAGGGTGTGTAAGTGCGTGTGTGTGTGTGTGCGTGTGTGTGTGGTGTGTGTGTGTGTGTGTGTGTGTGTGTGTGTGTGTGTGTGTGTGTGTGTGTGAGACAGAGAGAGGGAGGGAGAGAAAGTGAGAGAGGGAGGGAAGGAGAGGGGTGCTTGGTGAGATAATGTTGCTAATGACCCAGTCGACCGCAAAGGGCCATATCACGGCTGTCACCGCATTGAAGTCAATTCATAAGTCATTAAAAAAAAAAAAAAACAAAAAAAAAAACACTCATCCACACAACCTTTAACATACACCAAGAAAGAGAGACACTCAAGCAAAGGTTTGTAAAAAAAAAATGTATGTAAATCATGAAGACATACGGACATCAAAAGCAAGGAAGGCAAAATTCTAATTTTAACAATGTGCTTTAAATAAATGCAATTGGTAACGATTTTGTTGTTGTTGTTGCGCAGTCTACGACCTGAATGCTACAGCCATACGCCATCACAATCCGGCATTTGTGCCTGTTTGGTGTCTACGACATTCGACAAATCCCCTTCATCTGTTTAGTGTGTGCATATACCCTTCCGTGCCTGTCATTCCACAGAAAACTTCTTTCCGCCTAAAGCTGCTCTGCATGAATCTAAGACCGCTACATCTTCCCTTTGCGTTGTAGAAGACTCAAATCTTTCTGCAACCCGACTGACCTTGACCCCTGACGGAAAGCAGCTCCTGTACGGGAAGGGGAGAGGATGGGTATGAAAGCCCCCCCCCCCCCCCCCCCCCCTCCCCCCCCCCCCCTCCGCCCCAAATGCTTGAGCTAGTGTTTTAAGAATCCCGAGACAAAATCCACCCTACCCCATCCCTCCCGTCCGTCCACCCTCCACACGAGAGTCTGTCGATCATGGCTCTCTGGTTAGTTACAGCGTGACTGCATGTCGTCGTTTCAGTTTTCAGTGTGTGCCAAGAAGCGTCAGATCTCAGTGTGTGCCAAGAAGCGTCAGATCTCAGTGTGTGCAAAGAAACGTCAGAGCTCAGTGTGTACAAAGAAACGTCAGAGCTCAGTGTGTGCCAAGAAACGTCAGAGCTCAGTGTGTGCCAAGAAGCGTCAGATCTCAGTGTGTGCAAAGAAGTGTCAGATCTCAGTGTGTGCAAAGAAGTGTCAGATTTAGTGTGTGCAAAGAGAGTGTCAGATCTCAGTGTGTGTGCCAGAAGTGTCAATCCCACCTGTAGCAGTCATCAAGAATATTGATAACACTTTAACATGTAAAGAGCACATTCACTGGCATTGTTTTTCGATAAACAGCCGTTAATACTTGTTCTAAAGACGTTCGTGTATGGAAGAGGTGTACGGATTGACATACCCTTAAGGCCTTTGTCAGAAACAACCCGAAACGCAAAAACATACACACCAGTTACCATTTCCCAACAACTCTACAGAAAGTTCTCTTTAAAAGGATAGTTCTCAAAAAAGTGGTTTTTAATAGGCTGGTGGTGACGGTTACATTTTAGATTTAAAAAACAAACAACAACAACAACAACAACAACAACAACAAAACGGGGGGAATATGCACCTGGCCCAGTATGACAAAACACGCACACTCACTCACCTGGATGCAGTCCAAGCCTCTGGACATTGCTAATGGTGTTGTCCAGCCCGGGGACTGTTGAAACAATACAGAAAAGCCACGCTGATTGGATGACGGAAAAGCACGCAATGCAATGAACGGTTACAACACTTTCACGTGCGTGTCATGCCCCCCCCCCCCCCCTTTGCCCCACACACACACACACACACACACACACACACAACTCTCCCAAATTCAAAGCGCGCTCATGACCAGTTTACTGACTCGGTCTTGTGTCTGTCTCTTTGCCTACCTGCGCATGCACGCGTGCACTTGTGTGTGTGTGTGTGTGTGTGTGTGTGTGTGTGTGTGTGTGTGTGTGCGTGCGTGTGTGTGTGTGTGTGTGTGTGTGTGTGTGTGTGTGTGTGTGTGTGTGTGTGTGTGTGTGTGTGTGCACGCGCGCGCGCATATGTGTGTGTCTGTGTTGCCATAGGTATGTGTTTTTGTTTGCATGGTTTTGTATGCCTCAGTGTATATGTGCGTGTATACGTGTGTGTATGTGTGTCTGAGTGTGTGTGTGTGCATATTTATATTTGTTTATGCCTCCTTTGTGTGTGTGTGTGTGTGTGTGTGTGTGTGTGTGTGTGTGTGTGTGTGTGTGTGTGTGTGTGTGTGTGTGTGTGTGTTCTCTCTCTCTTTTTTTTTTTTTTTTTTTTTTTTCAATGTTACCATTGAAAGCTTACAAAATGTTATTCTGGTTAGATTCACGTGGTAAATCCACGTGGGCGTCAGGTGTTCGTAAGATGATATTTCTAAATGGTTTTGGATTTGTATGGCTGAAACCAGGGTGTGGAAAATGTGAAATATTTTTTGCAAGTATTTCGTCAAAGACTCATTGATAACAGATGGCAAAACTGGCATGAACATATTCAAGAAAGTGTTAGGTTTTCATGGTACAGAACATTTAAGTCATTAATAATTGTGAAATGTATCTTTCACTCGATATTGACAGACATATTAAGAATTACATGACAAAGTTCAGATTTGGGGTTTCGGATTTAGCAGTGCATCGTAAAAGGTATAATGGAGTTCAGGATGACAGTTTTGTATGCCCACTATGTCAAAAGGTAAACGATGACGAACTACACTTTTTGTTCCTCTGCCCTGCTCTCAGTGATCTACGGCAGGAATTTATTCCAATTAAATATCGTGCAAACCCATGTCAATTCCGTATGAGTCTACTAATGACGAACAGAAATCAAAGTATTGTGAGGACTTTGTGCATATATTTGTATAGAGCCTTTAAGAGGCGATCTGTTGTGCTCAGCTAATAGATGTATGATATGTCGATGTTATATGGATTTGCCATGCAAGTCGAAGTTAGTTTCTGAGTTAGTAAACTGTTCTTCGTGCACTTGTACGACAGATTGTACTCAACGCGTTAATGTTTGTGTATCATTTTTTATGCATTATTTTGTTGCTGTTGTTGTAATCGCCATGTAAGGTATTGAAAGTAATCCCCCTTCAGAAGGGGCTGTGACCTATCTGAATAAATTTCATTTCATCTCTCTCTCTCTCTCTCTCTCTCTCTCTCTCTCTCTCTCTCTCTCTCTCTCTCTCTCTCTCTCTCTCTCTCTCTCTCTCTCTCTCTCTCAGTACGAACGGTGACTCTCGTTTAAAACAAATTCAGAAACGGGAAAATGTGTTCATGATTGTCACACATACATGGCATGAGTACAATCAAACAACATTCCGAACTAGAACACTGGGCCTCAATGCACACGAAACATGGTTGGAAAGCGTCACATGATAGGGCGTGCCCCATGGGTATGGACAGAAACAACAGTACCATCACTCCACGCCTAACGTTTTGTTGTTGTTGTTGTTGCTCATCACCAACATTGGAAAATGTCCTGTTCCTCTAGTTGTTATATCACGAGTATCTTGTATCCGTCGTTTTAGCGCAGCATCTGAGCAGTGCTTAATATACACCTTTTGGTTTAAGTGTCATTTCTTTACTGTGCCCTTCGTTTTTTTTTTTTTTTTTTGTTATTGATAGCCACAGGCACACCACCGGGTGGTGGTGATGGTGGTGGTGGTGATAGTGGTGGTGGTGGTGGAGCCGATGGTGCTGCTGGTAGTAGTAGTAGTAGTAGTAGTAGTAGTAGTAGTAGTAGTAGTAGTAGTTGTTGTTGTTGTGTTGTTGTTGTTGTTGTCGCTGTTGTTGTTGTTGTAATACAAAAGTAATAAGAATGGTGTATTCATCACTTTACGTTTTCTCCTGTTCTTTTCCCGCTCTTCTAAACCCACCTTTGTCTCCCACCCTACAACATCAAGAGCCATCACAACTACAACAACACAAAGAAAACAATAAGCACCATATATAAGAACAACAACAACAAAAATAAGACAGCAACAACTCCTACTTACAATTACCATTACTCTCGTACTGCTGTTGCTGCTGCTGCTGCTGTTGCTGCTTCTGGTGTGATGACAAATGAGCTTACTATTGCACTTTTTTTGACATATACCAGATTATATAACATTCTCCTTCTATGTCTTATGGGAGGGAGGTGTGGGGGCGTTATAAATCATTTGAAACCACAGTAAGGTAATATCTCTCCCTCGGGACAATCACTTCCAACACAAGAAAAGCCAAAATGCATCAACCTTGTTTTTGAAAGAAAAAAACAAAAAAAAAAAAACAAAAAAAAAAATCGTTACAATTCACTGTAACTTTGACCCAAGAATGTAGGTCGTACGTATTTGGATATTGCATCGATTTATAGAAAATAAGAAAGGGGTGCGTTCTCTCTCTCTCTCTCTCTCTCTCTCTCTCTCTCTCTCTCTCTCTCTCTCCTCTCTCTCTCTCTCTCTCTGATAAACTACCTTGTCTGAAATATGCTAATAATTGTTCACCCCCTTCATATGGCTTTGGTGAGATTTTCTTGAATAAATTATCGTTATTGTTATCATTATCGTAATCGTAACCCCCCCCCCCCCCCCCCCCCTCCTCTCTCTCACTCTCTTTCCCTCTCTCTCTGCATGGTGTGTGCGTGTGTGTGTGTGTGTGTGTGTGTGTGTGTGTGTGTGTGTGGTGTGTGTGTGTGTGTGTGTGTGTGCGTGCGCGCGTGCGTGCGTGAGTGCGTGCATGCATGCTGCATTTGTGCGCGCGCGCGCGCGCGCGCGCGCGCGAGCGTGTGTG
>JADBJO010000346.1:816231-818731 GCA_016801955.1 Conus betulinus | reverse complement strand
ACACACACACACACACACACACACACACACACACACACACACACACACATACAGGAGCGCGCGCGCACGCGCGCACACAGACACACACAAACGCACTCGCACACACACACACACACACACACACACACACACACACACACACACACACACACACACACACACACACACACACACACACACACAATAACAGTATCATTGCCAACCGTTTGAGAGATACAGTTCGTTAAATCCAAACAGCACAGGAAAGTTAATGCTGGAGACAGCAATGACCTTGTGAACAGAAAAGGAATATGAGGTTCTCTGTCTGTCTGTCTTTCTTTCTCTTTCTTTTTTCTTCTTCTTGTTTTTTGTACTTATGGTTCCTCGAACAATTAAAAAAAAAACAACAACTGAAGCAACGTTTTCAGAGATAAAACCAGAACTGCTACGTCACAGGCATGGACAGAACTGTGTTAAGAAGAATGTGTTTTTCAAAAGTGGACAGTTGGGAGGAGAGGAACAGAAGTCGGCCCAAACCATTGCATTCATCCGATTTGAAGCCGAAAGTACAAGTTTATTTTTGAGTTTGGAAATTGGTAAATAAAAAAAAAAAAAAAAAAAAAAGAGCTCTGCACATGACGTTCTATACGTTAGTGCTAGTAAAATATTTTGTAGGAAACGTTTCATGACCGTTGGTGGAATTCTGACTGCATGTGGTGGGCTGTCTCTAAACGTCGACAAACTGAGGGCAAAAGATGCAACGTCCAAATTCACATCTTGGAGGTAGAACAAGATTGGCATTCCAAACAGAGTAACAGAATTGATGGTTTCTTCAATTTGGGGAGTACATCTGGAGCTGTGTAAACAGTGTCGTAGGGAGAGAGCTCCCGGTACAGAGTCCAGCTTCAGAGAGTAGTTCTGTGTGAATTACAGTCTGCGAGTTGAGAAGAACAGTTTCTCAGTCTTTTTCTCAGACGCTTCACAGAGGGAGAGTTCAGAACCTCCCCGGGGAGATTCAAAGTTCTTGCCAATGGACAGAGTCGGGCACTTTCAGGTAAAATTGCCCCACGTGTCTACACAACATACAGCAGTGGTCTAGTTTTGACTGGATCAAGACTCTCGATCGGCGGATAGAACATTTATAGTCGTCACTCTGATCAGTGTGAACTACAAAACTGGGTAATTCAGAACACTTTGGCAGGAAGCTCATCAATGCTTAATGCAGCTGTAGATGTTTTTACTCGACGGTTATCGCGACAATTTTGACTTTCTTCAAAGTTGAAAACTTGAAGTTAATATTCTCCTTCTTCTACTAAATGCTGTTTACATACAACTGGAGCTGATGCTGGGCGCCCCAACGGTTTTCCAAAAGGCGGAGAGCGCACAGTCTTCGACAAAGATTTGTCACCTTGTCAAATACACCATACAATATTGTTAATTTCAACATAGAACTGTAAAAACACAAAACGCATCCATGGAGAACTCCTAGTTCCCAATCCTTAGTGTCTGGCAAGGGAATCAAGAAGGACTTAGGTTTGCAAACTGAAAACGTTAAAGGGAAAGAAACAGGGAAATTGAGTCACGATGACCAGACAGACTTCTTAGTTCACATGCAGAGTTTATTCGGCTTTAAAGATAGGTTTGTTTAGAAATGACTTTAAAATTGCTGTTCCATGGCTAACCAAATGGCCGATTGCAGTGTTATGTGATATAGACCGTTTAGGATCCACTAATCACTGGCGGAGTTATTATAGTTCATCATCAAATCATCCTATGCCGGTCTCTTGTTGACCCGGTGACTGGAAATTTTCTATTCTATGGTTTTTTAAATGGCAGCCTTCCCAGCCGTCTGAATCACTTCAATTCTTTTAGGTTTAAAAAGGCTTTATGTCTTTTTTTTTCTATTCCGACGGGGTTTGGATGTGAGTGTGGGATTTTTAGCCAACCCATCACGTGCAGAATGCGTCATGTGCACACAGGATGAGAGGGGGCAGACAGGGCACCAATCTGGAACGGCCTCTGCTTGGCCCAAGACGCTGAAGCAGTCACGTTAATTGTGCGGGCTTTTATCGTGATGATAGGTCTGTTTAGACTCCCCTGCTCAATGTGGCCAACTTTTGAAAGCTTGAGAATCTTCTCGTGCGCCACAGCTTAAGTTTCATCCACCATTCTCACAACATCGAAGTCTGGCAGTCTTTTTCTTCAGTAAGGACGTGTTCTACCAGTTCCCGGTTAATCCATACCGGGCGTGTATTAGAAGAAGGGATGCTCTCCTCCTCTGCCGTTGATACAGAAGATCGTACTGTTGTACACACCCTTGTAGATTTTCCTTGGATCACATGTTACATACCTCTTCCCCTGTACAAGATTTTGGCACATCGCCAAACTTTTGGCACACAGAACGCCGTTGCAGGGACGGCACATACAGGGAGACGTCGACCCACAAGCAAATCACATTTAAAGGATGAAGGCACTGCTGAGCGCAGAATGTCAGAAAAAGGTGAGTCTGTTGACACACGCT
>JADBJO010000346.1:808731-811231 GCA_016801955.1 Conus betulinus | reverse complement strand
GGGGGGGGGGGGGGGGGGGGGGGGGGGGGGGGGGTGGGGGGTGGGGGGGGGGGGGGGGGGGGGGGGGGGGGGGGGGGGGGGTGGGGGGGGGTGGGGGGGGGGGGGGGGGGGTGGAGGGTGGGTGATGGGGGGACGAGGTTATGTGTGTTCTCTACTTTCGTTTCTCACTTCAGTGCTTCTCTGTTTTTTTTTTTTCAATGCGGTGCGCGCATTTTATAGTTTATAGCTTTTTTTTTTTTTGTCTTTTTGGTCTTTGGGTTCAACTTACATTATGGGCAGAAGACATCTTTTATGCTGAAGTAATTCCGCAGAAAAAAAAACTCGTTTGCGGCTGTGTGGCTACAGTTTTTGTGGTCCTTTCTTGTTCGCGTACTGGTTTTGGGGGGTTTTTTTTTGTTTTTTTTGTTTGTCTTTTTTTTTTTGTACGGTCATTCCCAATGTGGTTGGTGGAAGTGCTTAATCTTCATTCACAGAAAATGTGCAAAAGTGCATGAAGTATTTCGATAATGTTCTGGAAAAAAAATCCTTTTGCGTGTGTCACAGTTTTTGTGAGTCTCTTTCGCGTCCTCTTTTTTGGTTTTTTTTTTTTTTTGTAGTGTTTTTTTTGTTTTTGAGATAGTCCTTTTTTTTTTTTTTTTTTCTAGAGAGAGAGAGTCATTCCGCCAGATTTGTTTGTGGAGAGTGCTATCAGCTCATTTCAGAGCAAATGTGGCAAAAGTGCGCATTTGCTGGAGGGTGTATACGGGACCGCACAGGGCGCTCAGCACGCACAAGTCGAGATAGAGAGAGAAGAGAGAGAAGAGGAGAGCTGAAGAGAGGGAAGGGAGCGAGATGCGAGAACAGAGAGAGGAGGGAGAAGCACATTCGATGATTTTGTTACAATTGTTCAAATGACTGGAATGAAATCCAGGATATGAGCATTTTCTATTTTTTCTATTTCTATTATTTTTTTTTTTTTTTTTACCTTTTTATTGCATGATTTTCACTTACACTAAAATTATTAAAATTTTAACTTAAAAATTTTCTTTTTATTTTTACTTCCCATGTGCCGTGCCCCTGCCTGCCTGCCTGGTGCCGCCTGGGCCGTGCCCCCCTGCATGTCACCGTGTGCCCGACCCCGTGCCCCGCCCCCCCTGTGCCCCCCCCACCCACCCCCCCCCCCCCCCGCCTCCCCCCCCCCCCCCCCCCCCCCCCCCCCCCCCCCCCCCCCCACCCCCCCCCCCCCCCCCCCGGTGCAGGTAGTACACATAATCCAAAATGTGGGACATTTCGAACATGTTTCAACTACTATCTCCGCTCTTCTCTCTCAATCTCTCTCTCTCTCTCTCTCTCCCCCGACCTGTCTCTCCTCCCTCCCTTCCCGCGGTGCCGGACCCCTCTCCCCATTCCCCTCGTCCACACGTCCCCCCCCTCCTCGCCTCTCTCTCTCTCTCTCTCTCCTCCTCCCTCTCTCCTCTCTCTTCTCTCGCTCTCCTCCCTCTCATCTCGCAATCCCTCCTCCTCTCCATCCCTTCCTCCCTCTTCCTCTCCTTTCCCTTTTCTCCTCCAACAACCACCCCCCTCCATACATCTCCCTCTCCCCTCTCCTCAACCTCCACTCGTCCCTCTTCTCTCTCCCTCACTTCCGCTCCAACCTCCTCACCCCGATCCCCCTTCCCTCTCCCTCTCTTTCCTCCCTCCTCTCTCATCACCCTCGCTCTCTCCCGTCATCCCCCCCACTCACTCTCGTCTCTCTCCCTCTCTCTCATCACCCTCCCCTCTCCTCTCGTCTCCCCCTCTCCCACTCTCCTCCTCCTCCTCCCCTCCACTCCTCCCCACCAAAAACCTCCCCCTCCACCTCTCCTCCTCTCATCTCCCCCCGTCAACCTCCTCTCTCTCTCTCTCTCCTCTCCCGTGTGGTAGTACATCCGAAAATGTGGGACATTTCGAACATGTTTTCAACTACTCTCTCTCTCTCTCTATCTCTCTCTCTCTCTCTCTCTCTTCTCCTTTCCTCAATTCTCTCTCTCTCTCCTTCTATCTATCATCTCTTCTCTCTCTCTCTCTCATGTGTTGTGTGGTGTGTGTGTGTGTGTGGTGTGTGTGTGTGTGTGGTGTGTGTGTGTGTGTGTGTGCGATTCAGCTATCCTCCGTTCCCACAGTCCACGACATCCAATGATGATGACACAAAGTTACTTGCTGTCTTCAAGGACCAGTGGTCACAAGGATTTTTTTCTCCCCTAATCATCAACTGCCATTATTTCTTCCATACACTATGACAAGTAAGCGATCGTGTCTGCTAGTCGTTTGCGCGGTATTTATTCCCTCTTCGTCCATACTTTGAATGTGTGGTATATGTTGACTCATCGCTGTCTGTTCAAGGTCTGCATGGAAAGGTTACCCCAACGTCATGCTTTTCGCTCCGTGACTCAGACCCTACTCATGGCCTGGTCACGTTCCTGCTCTCTTTGATTCAAACTTACCGGATGCTGCTGCATGTTTATGGTGTCTTTATTTTTTT
>JADBJO010000346.1:781231-783731 GCA_016801955.1 Conus betulinus | reverse complement strand
TTTCTTTGTTTATTTTCATGTAATTTGATGGAAAGAAACCCTTCATTGCAATAAAGAAAAGAAATATGTTATATACGCCCCACGGATATCAAATCCCCATATATTACGCGTTGAAACCTACTCATTACACCTAAGCAATCACTGGGTACAAAAAGCCTTATTTTCTACGAAAGTCTGCAGACTAAAACCCAGCAATTTGTTTCTGTCAATGAATACTTTCTGATAATGGCATTATCATCATGTTACGTCTGGCTCTGGGTGTATTTCTGAGGGAACGCTACCACACAGACAAAGGTCATTAAGTTCCAGTATTGTTAGTGTCTAGCCTCTCTCTGCCTGCAGCAAACAAATGGTTTATGAAGAAAACACAGAAAATAACAATGTACACGGCCCTGGCTTAAACTCCACCAAGTCCTGATGGCACGGCTATCACTTGTCTAGACAGGATGACCCCGAGTGACTGTGGCACTTTACTGCCCTGGTTGTAACCCGTCCTACAGTTTTCCTTGCATTGAAAATATAGAACGAATGAATCTGACCACCTAACTATAAAAGCCAGCTTGAAGTTACCTCATAAAAGAAAGATCCATGGTTTTACTACATTTTATATCTGAAACCACGTCAGTTTTTTTTTTTTCTCCACAGAAATTACTCGAGAAAGAACCAAATGTAGCACGAAATTCTCGTAGGCCCCGAATTCTCCAGTTGAAAATGTTCAAGATGCTGCGTTCAGAACTATCAGAGATGTGAGCGAGGAAACATCACATGCACGGAAAAGAAGAACCATTGTAGTGTTAAAAAACACACAAGCTTTTATGCTCGTGTTCCAAACGAAAACATTCAACATTAAGCAGTGACACACTGTGCACCTTGCCCCGCGCTCTGACCTATTTGACCGGGCAGCTGGACGGGACATCGTGTTGGCTGTTTTCAAATATTTCTCAATGTTTGCTTTTGGCGAACATTACAAACTCAGTTACCAACTCGTGCATGGCTTCTAGCCTTTTCCTTTGTGTAGAAACGAGAAATTAACAAGATGAAAAGTATATAAACTTATTCCCAGTTTATCTTGAATACGCGTGAGATATTTCATGAAGAGGAAAAACCGTTTTGGGCCAGTTACAGCCGTTAGAAAACGGCTATTCTGGTAAACATCGGCCATCATCTGTGACCCATAATGAAGATACCTACAAAGTTTTAGAAAGATTGGCCATGTGCTTTCTGAGATTTTTTCCATAAGAAGAAAATTGTTATGGGCCATTACAGCCGTTAGTACGGCTATACGGTAAAATAAAACATCGGGCATGATAAGTGACCCATAATGAACATACCTACAAATTTTCCGAGAGATCGGACAAGTACTCTCTAATATATTCCACAAAGAAGATAAACCGTTATGGGCCGTTGCAGCCGTTAGTAACGGCTATAACGGTAAAAATAACACATCGGGCATTTTCTGTGACTCATAATCAACAAACCTTCAAATTTTCAGAAAGATCGGCCAAGTACTTTTTAAGACATTCCATAAGAAGAAAAACCGTTATGGCCCGTTTTAAGCGCTAGCAACGGCCATAACGGTTAAGATAACACATCGGGCATCATCCGTCATCCAGAATGACCATACCTACACATTTTTTTAGAAAGATCGGCCAAGTACTTTCTGGGATATTCTATAAAAAAGAAAAAACGTTATGGGCCGTAATAGCCGTTGGCGACGGCTATAACGGTAAAATAAAACATCGGGCATTGTGACGAGACGGATATGAGTGGTAGGTGGGTCTCTAGGGGAAGGACTTGGAATAATATCTCTATGAGAATTATCTTACACATTTCACCTACACCCTCTCTCTTACTAGTGGTGGAAGGAGCAACTTTCCGGTACTAGTCATCAAAGAAAATTTTTTTTTGTTCCGGGTATTGATAAAATACAGAAGAATGGCTCTGAGATAATTTTCCTTTAGGCTTGTACTCTTAATTAAAAGTACTGATAGCTCCGAGATACAGAATTGAAGAGAGAAGTTCAAACATTCAACATTCGATTGAACAACAGGGAACTGACACAAGTTAAGTGCACTTTCACACTTCAACTTTTACTTACACATAGATAAGAAATGGCCTGTCACTTCCATAGGCTGTGTTTCAGTTCTCATTGGACTACCACAGTCCTTCCTCACTCCTACTTTACTCACTTGCACTCTGTGCAGCAAGCTTAAGTTGGCATACAGGGGTTCTGTCTAAGTTACACTGAATGTATATGGGTATTATACATCCATTCTGCTTGCGAGCACCCAGTGCTGTAGCCAGAATGGTACTCATAGACAGGTTCTCACTGTTTCATCATAAAGTGAGGGTAAGGGTCTGATGGGTTTGAGTCCAGGTGGTAAGCAAACTTAGCTTTGCTTCGGAGAGAATAGTTGATCTCTCCTGTGGCTGGTGACTTCCTTTCTGTCAGGCTGGAACTCCACCGGGTAGAAAAGAACTAGCATTCATCTCTTCAGAA
>JADBJO010000346.1:723731-778731 GCA_016801955.1 Conus betulinus | reverse complement strand
CATGGACACAGAAAAGCCTCCCCATAAGTGCCGAACACATAGAACACCCTTTGGAGATAAAGGATAAAAATGAACAGACAAATCAGCCAAACCAAGCAAGGCTGGCCACCTTCACATCATTTTCATTGTATTTTTTCACATAAAAAAGACAGGCAGACAGACAGAGATAAATGAATCGGAGAGTGTGTGTGTGTGTGTGTGTGTGTGTGGGTGGTGTGTGGGTGTGTGTGTGTGTGTGTGTGGTGTGGGGGTGTGTGTGGAGTGTGCGTGTGTTCCTCTCCTCTCTCTCTCTCTCTTCTCTCTCTCTCTCTCGCTCTCTCTCTCTCTCTCAGGTTTCGCCTACGCCTGTCTGTCTAAACTGTTTGCCCCCCCCTCCCTTTCCGATCTCCTCGCTCTCTCTCTCTCTCCTCTCTCTCTCTCCTCTTCTTCCCTCTCTCTCTCTCTGTGTCTCTGCCTCTGTCTTTGTCTCTCTCTCTCCTCTCTCTCGATCTCATCTCTCTCCTCCTCTCTCTCTCTCTCCCTCTCTTTGTGTGTGTTGTGTGTGTGTGTGGTGGGTGGTGTATGTGGGTCGGTATTGTGTGTGTGTGTGTGGGGTTATGGGGTGTNTGCTGTCTTTTTGAACATGAAAGTAGGATTTTTCTTTTCTTTTAACATCTACTTTTGGTTTCCCCACTCCGATAGTTCGTCGCAATCGAGGAATATGGAAGCATTGCTGCAAACAGTTTCGCGTTGTCTTAAGCAGATCGGAAACTGTAATGATTGTTGATGGCATGAATCGTCCACAACACTTCAGCTTTCAACACATCTGTCCCACTTGCTGTTATTGTGGATTGGCTGACGATTCTTACTGAGGAAAGGGTCTGACCCGATTTGATGAATTTGATGATTGCCGAACGAAGTCCGTAAGACTACCGACCGGCCTACTCGCTTTATCCAATTCCACGTATTTTTTTTCCTCTTTCCGTGATTTGCAACCGCCATTTCGCCCATTGTCCGAACATCAACGGTCTTTTTTTGCACACTTTACAGAAAAACGCATGTTTGTTGTCTCTGCATTCAGTGATCCAGCTTCGATATTCTTCCTTCTGTAGCCACAACGGATCAAATGCGTAATTTCCCTTTGGCATGATGACAGACGCAACAGTATCGGACTTCGCCGAAGATGAGGGAGCATGGCGCCCTTTGTCGGAAGTCGAACTGCGCATGCGCAAAACGATAACCGACTATTGAATTGCTTCCCTTTGCTTGAAAAGCAGACGACACGCAACACGATTCGAGAGGCGAAAATCGATGTCCGAAGTCTCGTTCGCGTTCGTTCTCCGATTCGTCTTCAAATGTTACGGTCAGTTTTGGTCCAAAAACGATTTTTAAGGGGGATTTCAAGGGATGGTAGGGATATCTGCAGTCCAATTTTGACAAAATGAACAGACCACACATTGCATCAATGTCAAAACTTTAACATAACTGACCACTTTGTACAAAAGCAAGTCAGAACCTGTCACCAACAATGTTTGTGAATGATACAAATATTATCTATCCATATTAAGAGTGCTTATTTACCATCTATCCTCCTGATTTAGTCATTTACAATCCATGTTTTCATTTACATAACATGCTGCCTACTTCAGTGCAACTGACTGAAGAGCTGTCGGATGGTGCTACATTCAGCCATTTCCCCCCTTGTCCTTCAGTATCAGTATCAGTCACTCAGTCCCCCCCCCCCCCCCCTTTTCATTTTTTTCTGACAGGGTGCATGTTATGAGCAACATCTCATCAATACTAACTGCCTAACAGGCCTTTTTATCCTGAAGTTTATGATGGAATTTTATTAATGCTCAAGATGCTACATGTGCATTCACATTCAGAACCTTTGTTTATATGTTTATATCTTTATTCAAAAGGCTTTTCAGATGGCACTGGCACCGTCATCACCTCTGAAGGGAAAAAAATCCCCCTGTTCTGCTATGGCCAAATGCTGATTTAAATCTGCAACCTCACAATAACACGGATAACAACTCTGTCGCTCTAACTTCAAAATTATCAGACACACACCCTCCCCATTCCAAATAAGCATAAAAATATGTATCCACACTGCATTTACCTGTCTGCTTGTCAGCTGCCTGGGTGAACTGGTGGATCGGTGGTGGCACACCTTCAACCGCTGGTACAGAATGGCCTTCTGGCGCTGAAGACGGATGTACTTGGGCCATCTTACAAAGCGTGACAAGTCACGTTTGGGCTGGATGTCCTGTCCTGTTAAAAGCACGATGAAATGTTCAGTTCAAAGATGAAGCAAATGACCTTATAAATGGGAAGAAACGTAGTATACTTGGGCCCATGAAATAAGCATGGTTCAGAGAATCATGCACACACATTTTGAAGTCACCACTTTCGTTAACTTTAACCTCCCGGTGGCGGGGGTCAGGGGGCACCGCCCCCTGAAGCTGAAGCATATTTTGTACCAAACAAGACATAAAAATCTTTAGAAATCACTTTCTTGCTTCTAAACAACTCATTCTATAAAAAAACAACTTTCAACGCCATGGAGACTGAGACTGACATGGAAAGAAACTACGTCAAATGAAATAAAGCAACCATTTAGTATGATGAATCCTCAGAACTGTAGCTGTAGAAAATTTAACAAACAGTGCTTTCAGGACATAAAGAATAAGGCCTGTAGACAAGTAAATCTGAGTGGGAATCAAACTAAGTAAACCAGATGTATAAAAAAACACAACTGCTGGACTTCAATAACCACAATATGAAAAATGATTACTTTTAAGTCCTTTAAACACACACACACACACACACACAAGCTTTCGGGTCGAAGACCCTTCATCAGGAAACACTTAACAGTAAACACAAAGGACAAAAGAGAACTTAAAGAACAAATGACATCAAAACAAATTGATGTCACAACACGACCCCACACACACCCCCCCCCCCTCTCCCCCAACCCCCCCCACTTCCCCCTCCCCCATACAACTTTATATCACAACCCCCCCCCCCCCCCCCCCCCCTTTTTTGACAGTTTGTGTGTGTGTGTGTGTGTGTGTGTGTGTGTGTGTGTGGGGGTGGTGCTGTGTGTGTGTGTGTGTGTTGTGTGTGTGGGGGGGGTGGGGGGGGGGTAAGGGGGGGGGGGGGGGGGAGCAAGTGGGGGTATGTGTTGTGGGGTGAGGTTGGGGGTGGGTAGGCGGGTGTTGGGGGAGGAGGAGGAGAGGGGAAGTATATTGGATGTGTGTGTGTGTGTGGGGGGGGGGGGGGGGGGGGGGGGGGGGGCTGGTGGAAAAGGATTTCATAGGGGGGCTTAGCAGAAACCTAACAGACCTAACACATGTAGCAAATGTTTGCATTATGCTGTGCTACCAGAGGAAAAGTGTTACACAATACTGTTGTGACATCAATTTGTTTTGATGTCATTTGTTTTTTTGTGTTCTTTTTCATCACTTTGACGTTTTTTTTCCTTGCCTTGAAGTCTGCTAGTCGAAGTGGGTTCGAAATTTTTCGTTTTTTTTCCTCCGTTGTTTTGTTATCCTTTTTTTTCCCTTGTGTTTACTGTTTTTCCTGATGAAAGGTTAAAAACTCGAAAGCTTGAGTGTTTTTCTTTTTTTTTTTTTTTTTTTTTTTTTTTTGTAAAAAAGGACTTCAAAGTACTCATTTTTCCTATTAAGTAAATCAGAGTTTGAATCAAAGCATCATGGAAATGGAACTTGTAGAAAAATGAGTAGGAGTCAAACTATCATTGGAAATGAAAACGTAGATTGTTGCATACCCAATGATCTGAAAACATGCTGTAATGTTGTAATTTTCTGTTGATGACTGGGACGCTCCTTGTGATCTCTGATTGCCACAAAGCCACGACTACCAAAGTAGACACGTTTTTGGGCAAGGTTCACAAAACGCTTCAAACTCGCCGTCTTTGTCATGTTTTTATTATTACATCCCGACTGTGGTCACACACCTCCTTCTGCAGCCACTCGGTCTTCTAGTGGTTCACATGCTTTTTTTTTTTTTTTTTCCCCCCAACTCACTAGCGGCAACCTCTCACTGCGAATTGACGCCATGATGAGAAATGACACTGGAAGGAAGCAGAATGAGAACTACGCCGTTTGAGAACATTACCGACTGAGAAGAAATTCGCTGTGCAGACAAATTGAGATCGTTTCAGAGTTTCACTCTTTGAATATTTTTCTGTCTAACCTTTCTTCTTCTCAAATGTTACTCATTGTTTTTCAGTTTGTGAACCCATGAATGTGCGAGCGAACATGCATTTCAAACTGTATGCACATTTAGAACTAAATCCTACACTTGTTGATCTTTGTGTGTACTTGTAAGTAACACAATGCATTCATATCTAAAAACTGACTGTGAAAGCTACAGTTTAGCAGCTATCAATCAATGAATGACGGATGTGCAGCAAGTTGTAGCAGCTGGACGGAGACTGACCAATTAAGCTCAACTACTCGAGGACGGAAAGTTACTATGTTGTAGAAAAAAGAGCTAATGACCATTAAGGTTTAACATAAGCTTGCAAATTTGCCTCTCTGTATACATAGATAATGCCAGATGAATTGGCGATTCCTTTGTTAAAAATGATTATCTGATCATGCCACTGTTTTCACTCTTCTTCAAGATCAAATGCAAGCAGCGCATGCAGCATTTTGTACCCAAGCTAGGAAGTACTTGTTGAATACATGCAGATTGTCAATTCCACACAAAACATGGGAGTTTTAACACATTCTCTAATCGCAAGGTTTCTTTCTGCTTTCTTTTTTTTTTAATCTCCAGAAATGCAAAGATTTTGATTTTGTACTTCTTCATAAAGATGAACACAAGTTGTACTGTCAGATGTAAAGCACAAAGCAACTATCCTGATTTCTTGTCTACTAGCATTCCCCCAAGTCAAAAATTTGGAAGCTGATAAACTGAGCACGTTTGGCTTCTAACTGAAACTATCTTTATTCCCTACTGCTTTAACTGAAGGAAGCGTAAGCAAGCAGCAGACATTCTGCCTTGAACAGAATGGATGGCAGCTCAAAGACATGCATAAAAAATAACTATGCACATCCTAACATCACTTATCTGTCATGCACAGAGAAACATCTGTATACACATCCAACAGCACTTACCGATGCCAAAGTTCTTGGGGCGTTTCTCAAACAAAGGGTTGGTGACCTTCTTGGGTTCCAACTTCTTCCCCAGAAAAGGGGTGGAGGCCACCTTCTTCTTCTTTCCCTTCTTCGGTTTCGGCTGCAAAGGAAGGCACATAGAATGCATTTTTAACAATGAAACAAATCAGGTCTAAGTTCAATTTAAGCAGATCACCTGTATCCCTTCTTGTAACAGACCCATGACAGAGGTTGTTGAAAAAGTAGCAAGTCGACTAAAATGTAAAGGCTAGCAGGTAATTTTTCAACATATACTCGATCCACATTTGTGTCATATAAACAGAATGCTGAAAAAAAAATATAGACCAAATAATATTTTTTATTTTGCTTACAAAGTTAACGAACTGGTGCCTTCTCTCATAATAAAGAACCAGGAAAACACAAATTGCCCCTTTACAGTGGCCTATCAGCTTGCATAAACTAACCAGAGAAAATGGCAATGAATGTATTTATAGCCAAGTTTGGACAGTCTGGACACTTTAACTAAGTTTAAGCAGATGCAGAAGTGTACAAGTCTCTGCCTGTGGATGTGAGCACATATCATGTGTGTGTGCAGGTGTGCAATTATGTATGAGCTATGTATCACATTTACTACGCGCATAACTTGTGGTGGCTATTCTAATTTGGTTCATAGAAAATCAACATATTGCAGTGCCTTCTGAGGCAAGATCATAACTCTGTACAGCAATTCTAGCAATTGATTCAAATATGTAAAAATCTGAGGCAAGATTGTAACTTTGTACAACAGTTCTAGCTACTATGATTCAAAAATGTAAAGTTATTTAGTACAGTACATGAAAATGGACTACAATAAACTTGAAGCTGAAACCAATGCAAAAGTCCTGGTGAAAAAGCATGCTAGAGGTATACAGTACTGACCAAGAACTTAACAAAGATCCTACTTCCTAGCCCTCCCAAAACAAAGTGGGTTTTATTCCCGAATTGCTTGAGGTATACACTACTGACATAGAACTTAAAGATCCTACTACCTAGCCCTCCCAAAACAAAGTGGGTTTTATTCTGAATTCAGCAGGCGACTAGTGCACTTCTTTCTTGTTTTCACTCGACTTCATAATTGTTAAAGCGAACTTCATAACTGTTGGAAAAGCGGACTCTAAGCATATCATGTAACTCCGTGGAGGGAAAAGTTGTTTACTGGCGGCTGTGACTGATCCCGTCCTCTTTCTCTTCTCTATGAATTAAGATTTTCTTTCCCCCCCCCCCCCCCCCCCCCCCCCCCCCCCCTAGACTAATGAATTCAACTCCAGTCCATTAACAAAAAACAAGCTACTGATCACGTTGAAAGACATCGTTAAGTCACTAATGTACCCGAGTCATCCGTTTTAAAATCACTGCACCATGTTCCTATTACCAAGCATAAGGCTATTGCACGTGTAGTATGGTGCCTTAAAATGTGGCAGAGCAGTGTTCCAATAAATACACACGCATGCTCCTAAAAAAATATCCTTATATTGATTACCTGTATGTAAAAGAACCATCACGATAAATTCAAACATTGTCTATCTACACTTGTTCATGAATGAATAAGAGCAAATACGACAGATGATTGAATACAATCACGATAATAAACAAACGCTTTCGCACAGCACACCCCTACCATGATCGGCTTTGCAATGGAAAGGCCGGAAGTTTAGCTTACAGGAAGTCACAAGATCTCGTGATTGTCCCGGGTGCCGGTGACAGTAACATGAATACTGGGGAAAAAAAAAATTAGTCCGTGCATTTTCTTAAGTATAAACACAAATCTTTACTCTTTCTTGCTTTTTTTTTTCTCTAATTTTAACACAACCCTTGATTTCGTCGCTCGCGCCTGGATTGTCTTTTTGTACAAAACTCATCAACTTTGCCAAAGCTTGGCAATATTAATTTGTGTAGGTCATGGAAGCAGAGGAGGGATGAGGTTATGTGAAAGCGAGTTGTTGGCAGCACGTCAGACCCCATGGTCGGTGGCTTCCAGTTTTGCTAGATCTGGCGATGACTGATCCAGAGTTGACGATAGCAAACACTGAAGTGTGTGTGTGTGTGTGTGTGTGTGTGTGTGTGTGTGTGTGTGTGTGTGTGTATGTGTGTGTGTCTTTACAATCTTTACAATACAATGAAAAAAAAAGGTATGGAAAAGCCCACTTTAAATAACTATTTGAATCATAACACAAACTATAACAAATGTCCCATAGTACTGCGTAGTAAACACTTCGCAAAATCAAACAACAAACTAAAATTCTCAAGGATGCTGTCAAGAGAACTTTCAGAAATAGCCGGTAAAATAGGTCTCAATCTCTGGCATTCCAGAAGAATGTGTTGGTTTGAAATTTGTTCACCGCACAGACATTTAACATTCTTGCTGAATTTTGTTTTGAAGGCATTAAGCTTTATCCTATAAGACAGCGAAGTAATGTGCCTACATTTGAAACTGTTGCTATAATTCACAGCTATTTTGTTTGTTAAACCAACCGAATTCAGTAAGAGACCGGAGAATTTCTCCTTCCTATGGAGAGGTTTTTGAACTTTGTTCCACGATGCTTGCTCCAGCAAATGATACCCTTCTGTAACGGATAAAGGAATGTTTATTTCTATAGATTCCCTGTCTTGCCTTGCACCTTTTTTTTGCGGCTCTATCAGCACAGTCGTTTGAATATAATCCAACATGTGAAGGAACCCAACAAAAGGTGATACTGGGTTCCCTTTAAACTTAAATGTGTTAATCATTTGATTGATTTCTATGATAATTTTGGATTTTTTTTTGTATAAGTATAGCAACGAGTTCGGCGGTAAATATTGATCGATTTTTACCAATGAAGTATGACTTTTCTTTTTTAAAGCTGGTATAACAAAACCAGAACCAGCACGATGATCATCTAAGAGTGAGCCATCTGTGTATACCTTTAAATGATTTGGGTATTTATTTTCTAGGTAAAATCGGACTTCACTTTGCATAATATTTGGGTTCTCATTCTTCTTCACATCAGTGTAATTGATATCAAAGTGTGGTTTATTCATCTCCCAGTTAGGGTAAGGAGAAACTACTTGCTGGCGCGCGCGCGCGCGCGCGCGCGCGAGAGAGAGAGAGAGAGAGAGAGAGAGAGAGAGAGAGAGAGAGGTCTGTTCTAGTTTTCCAAAAAGATGACTCTCGTCAGATGTCAGGGCGGTAGTGGAGGAGACCTGTAGGTGAAGACGAGGGGTGTGGAGGTAGAGGAGGATGTAGTGGTGCATAGTCTGCAATGTTGGCTGATCGATCTCTTTGTGTAACACCTTTCTTTTCTTTCACGAACACTTTTTTTTTTTAAGCGCCTACCCCCACCCCTACCCCCTCTCTTCCCACGTAAAAGCAACATTGAAAACCTCATCCTTTCTCTACCTACCGACCTACGATGTCCTGGTAAAGGTAATGTGTGCATCTGATTTTGGTCTCAGTATATTTAATGACTGTGGAAGTCGGTGTCTGATTTTGGTCTAAGTACATAAATAACTGTGGAAGTCAATATCTGATTTTTGTCTCAATATATTGAACAACTGTGGAAATCAATGTCTGATTTGGGTCCCAGTATATTGAAAGACTGTGGAAGCCAATGTCTGATTTGGGGGCTCAGTATGTTGAACGACTGTGAAATCCAGTGTCTGATTTTGGTCTCAGAAAATTAAATGCCTGTGAAATTCAGTGTCTGATTTTGTCTCAATATATATTGAATGACTGTCTCAGTATATTGAATGACTTTGAAATCCAGTGTCTGATTTTGGTCTCAGTGTATTCAATGACTGTGGATGTCAGTGTCTGATTTTGGTCTCAGTATATTGAATGACTGTGGACGTTAGTGTCTGAATTTGGTCTCAGTATATTGAACGACTGTGAAATCCAGTGTCTGCGGTACATTGAATGACTGTAGAAGTCAGTCTGATTGTTGGTCTCAATATATTGAATGACCGTGGAAGTCAGTGTCTGATTTGGTCTCGGTACATTGAATGACTGTGGAAATCAGTGTCTGATTTTTGCCTCAATATATCAAGTGACTGTGGAAGTCAGTGGCATTATTATCGCCCCCTGGCCAGAAGCATGTCTCTGCGTTCCCACAGCTCTGTGGTTTCCTGAGTGTGTCCCCCAGCTCTGTGTTAATGTGTATCAATGTTCCCTGGATCAATGTTCTCAAGTATCAATATTCATCCGGCTTGGTGTTCTCCTGTGTCTTTATTCCTCGTGTCTATGTTTCTCTGTGTGTATGTTTTCTCCAGCTCAAAGCTCCCCCGGCTCTAGATTCACATAGGTCTATGTTTCCCCCATGCTTATCTCCGCTGTGCCTATGGCATTCGAATGGACGGAAATCACCATGAAAGAACAAACCCACAAACAGACTCTGACTGGCCACGCCCTGCCCCCTACGCCCCCTCCCCCCATCCCCCACGTCCCAACCATCACAACATCAAGGTACCAACTCAACGTCGCTTGTTGTTGTTGTTGTTGTTTGTTTGTTTGTTTTACTGCAAAGCTCAGAACAAAAGAACACACAGAGTGTGTGGTGCACTTTGTGATGAAATAATATACTTGACACATAACTCAATGACTTACTAGTTAAGGGTCCATAGACACAGAATGGTATTATGAGAGATCATAATGATAGAATTATTTCATCTGACTCGTATAGAGAGCAATTATTGTCTTTTTCAAATTCATGTAATCATGAACCAATTTTGCATATTACTATATAATCTGTCATTGCCTTGCATTTCACCCGGGCGTAGGTTTTGCAGGTTTGGCTTAGGCATGATCTTTTGAAAGCTGTGCTGTTAGCTTCAGTCGCAGCAGTCTGTATCCAGAGCAGCAGTCCAGAAAATGGGTTTCATCTTCAACCTCAGCACATGCTGAACGTTTAGTGTCTTCTCTTGTAGTGTTCGAGTGTCTACCCCTTTCTGTTTATAGTGTTCGTGTATCTACCCCTTTCTGTTAGTAGTGTTCGAGTGTCTACCCCTTTCTGTTTGTAGTGTTCGTGTATCTACCCCTTTTCTGTTTGTAGTGTTCGTGTGTCTACCCCTTTCTGTTAGAAGTGTTTGTGTGTATCTCCCCCTTTCTGTTTGTAGTGTTCGAGTGTCTGCCCCTTTCTGTTTGTAGTGTTCGTGTATCTACCCCTTTCTGTTTGTAGTGCTCGTGTATCTGCCCCTTTCTGTTTGTAGTGTTCGTGTACCCATCCTTTTCTGTCTGTAGATTATGAGCGCCAACGCAAAGTCTGCGGAGATCATGTCTCTGTTCGAATTCTCTAATGTTTACTATGTATGGTTCTTCTTTTCTTCTTTTCCGTAGAGTGTCCACAATTATCAGCTGATTATTCTGATACTTTCGTGTGTATTACCTTTTTTTTTTTTATCCCGCCATTAAGGCAGCCACACTTCAACTTCGGGGAAGCTGTATGCTGTGTGTAACGCGTCATCCATATCAACGGCCACACTGACCTTCTCTTCCATTCTAGTCGGTAGTTTTCAGTAATTTTCTTGTAAAAGTATAGTCTTGACGTGCTTCTTTTTTTTTGCTTTTTTTTTTCTCCAGAATTCAATGTATTCAGGTTCCAAATTCTTTTTTTTTTTTTCATGGCATGCTTTGTTCTCCCGATGATAAGATTCGATTGGTTTTTCCAGATATTATTTATTCACAATTGATACAGAACACCTGAGATAAATTCTAGCCATGGAGTGTCAGATACCTCTACATTTCGAAGCATGCTTCTGCATAACTGAGGTAGTTCAGCTCACCTGCTTTTTTTACATGTAACCAGAACCCCAGTATTGGCATATTGTTTGTATGTTAAGCAGGAAACAGACAAGTTATGCTTATGCTGGATGATTCATGGCCTTTTGGTGTAGGCCTAGAGGGTTCTTGCAAAATTGTTTGCATTTTGTTATTGTTGTTGTAGTTGTTTGTGAGGGAACGATTTGGATAGACTTTGTTTGGAAAAAGGTTGAACTATCGGGGCTCTTCATGTTGGGATCCGTATAAGGGAACTACGCTTCAGGGTCATTGATATTGGTGCAATCCATCAACACATCGCAAAGGTGTGTTAGTACACCTGGTTTCAGCTTTGCATCAGGGCCGGAATAGCTCAGCTGGTAGAGAGCACCGGACTCGTGATCCTGGGTTTGCGAGTTCGAATTTCGGTACAGGGGGATTTTTCCCTCGGAGTTAACATTGGTTCTGACTCGATTCCCCATACAGTCCTTCGAATGAGACTATAAACCGAGGTTCTGTGTGTGAACGCACGCACAACATCTTGCACACACGTAAAATCCCATCACCAACTTTCGGAAGAGAAGGCCAGTTTGGCCGTTGGTATGGATGACACGTTACACATAGCATGCACCTTCCCCGAAGATGGAGTATGGCTGCCTTAACGGCGGGATGAAAAACGGTCATACACACAAAAGTCCACTGCTATCAGCCTGTGTACATAGAAAGACAGACAGAAAGAAAGCTTTGCATCTTTCCCTTTATGTTCCCCATGTACATGTTTATGTTCCCCCAGTCCTATGGTCCTCCGTGTCTATGTTCACCCCGGCTCGTTGTTCCCATTGTGTCTATTTTCCCCTGGCTCTTTGTTCCCCCGTTCATTGTTTCCCTTGATCTACGTTCCCAAACCCTATGTTGCCCCGCTTTCACACCCAGCAGGGACGTTTTTTTTTCCATATTATTATTCATTCATTGAATCACCTGCCCTTCAGATCTAGAGCTCCTCACTTCCTCTGATGGTGTGTGTGTGTGTGTGTGTGTGTGTGTGTGTGCGCGTGCCGTGGTGTTCTCACCACCAAGGGTGCAACAAAGAATCCAATAGCACCTCCCTCCCCCTCCTTAAGTCCAAAGTTTTGCCAAGTCATTACTATGAAGACAATTTAGTTGTTGGCCTGCGCTTGTTCACCCCTCCCCCCCCCCCCCCCCCCCCCATTAGATTGTTCATCTTTGTATTTGTCTGACTTTATTCAAGTTCAAAAGGTTATGCCAGTCTTGAATAAAGTGATTCTGTTAGGTTTTCCTTATGGGAGCAAAAACTACCCCACTTGTTTACTGTTTATTGTTTACTGTTCCCTGCCTCATTTCATTTCCAATTAGACCCAGTTAAGGCATAAAGGGTTAACATGAGATCCTGATTTTGAGTCGCAGAAACAAAAAAATCAGTTCATTAGCTGGTAACTGTTAACCCCCTGCTGGTTACTGATATGAAATTATGTAATCCTTTTCTTTCTTTGGTGAATGCCAAGGTTGTTTTTTTTTTTTCTAGGGGGGAGGGGCATCTATGCTTAACTGTAAATGACACTTGGTACTAGGACTTTAACCCTTTGTTCACACAGTTTGCAACAGTAACATACAGTTGATGCTGAACATATTAATCCTTTCTTTTATTAAGGTGTTTACATCATCAGTTTGCAACTGTAAAACACAGTTGAATCTGACTACCTATTAATTCTTTCTTTAAGAATAAGTTTATAAATCACAGTTGATACTGGAACTTTTATTGCCACATCAGTTTGCTACAAGATGAAAGATGGCTGATATCAATACATTAATCAATGATAGTTGATATTGAGACGGTCCTACTTGTTGATGATTTTAGTTTGTAACCATAAATGATAGTCGATATTACAACAGTGCTTTATAATCATAACCTCAGTTTCTTAAAGAAAAATAAATGACCAGAACTTTCATGGTGGAAAATGACTGTTCTGTTCAGACTTCAGCTTGTGATTATGAATGACGATTTGTATAAAAGAAAATTACAAGTTGACTCCAACTTTCTCTCTGCTTATCACATCAGTTGGCAAGGATGATTATAGTAACTGACAGTTGAGATACTACAGCATGTGCTGAATTCTCTTTCAGAGTGCAGAAGGACAACATGCCGGATGATCAGTTCTAACACGCTGACCCTCTGTCATACAGGACATTATGGACCCTGTGAACAAGCCCTGGGCAAGCTAGGGGTGGGGAAAGCCATGATCCGTAAGCCCAGCGTCCAGGCGAAATAGACGTCCCCCGCCCCCGCCCACTGCAATACACATCATGGCCGGCTGTCCCGAGTCTCCCAGGGGACCTGAAGGGTCATGTCTTTGGGAGGCCTTTACATGAGGGTTTGCTTGAAATGATTGAAAGAGCATGCACGCATGCATTATGCACATGAAAATGTATGCACGTACTAGCACACGCGCGCGCACACACACACACACACACACACCCCTCTCTCTCTCTCTTTGTCTCACACACACACACACACATGCATGCACTCCTTGTGAAGTCTCCTCCCAGAATCTCACGTGGACTGAACTGGAAAGGACATGGGTGCAAGTATGAAGAATGTGCATATGAAAACACAACACACAAAAAGGTTAGCATATACGTTCTCCATCACCAATACTTTAATCACCAATTACACTAATTACCAACACCTTTAATCACCAGTCGCAGTGACCGGCACCTTCACCACCTAGAACAATTACTAGCATCTTCACCACCTAAAAAACAATAACCAACACCTTTGATACCTGTAATGATAATTACCTGCACCTTAACCATCTGAAACAACTACCAGCACCTTTCCCACCTATAACAACAATTAACAACTTCTTTGATACCTGTAACAATGATTACATACACCTTTATCATCTAGAACAACAATTACCAGCACCTTTTTCCTTTCCCACCTAGAACCACCACCAACACATTCACTTCCTGTAAACAGTAAATATCCACACCTTCACGCGTAGAACAACAATTACCAACACCTTCACCATCTAGAAGAACAGTTAACTAAAACTAAGCACACTTGTGGCCAGAAGTCTCGTCCTTGTGATGGAGAGACTGACTGGAGTTACAGCACAGTGTTAGTATGCTGTTAGTCTACAAAGATCTCATGTGTTCGTTTCCTTTCTACACGGCACGGCAGGAGGGACCAGAGTCTGTGAAGGAATGCAGTTATCATCAACAACGAAGTCCAGAGTGAATGAACATCAATTTTCAAACATGCGCATAAATCAAAGCTGTACTACAAGTCAGTTATATTGGAGAGCAAAAAAAAGAAAAAAAAAAAAAAAAAGGTGTATGATGTAGAGGATTTTTTTTTTTTTAATCAAATTTTGAATTGCTTTGAAGTTGTTTTTTTTTTTTCTTAACATGATACTGTAAATGATGTTTTTAAATATACTTGAGGAATGTGCTCAGAAATTGACTTTGTTGTTGTTGTTGTTGTTGAAAGTAATCCATCTTCAAAAATAGCTGAGTCAAGAACTGCTGCAGTATTTCATATTTTCCGGATCTTACAAATGACAACAAACTAATCAGATACATAAAAATGTTACTGATCAGATACAAGAAACAGTGTTACTGTATATTGTGATCAACCTTTTTCCTCTGCCGTCCGTTACATTTCATCCGTCCATCCAACAAGCGTTTTGATCAATTCATTTTCACCCTTTTTGTGTCAGGGGGGTTGATTGCATTTGTTTTCTTGCCCACAGTATTCCTTTATATCATTGTTAAGCGTATTTTTCAAGCTTTTAAGACGTTGCCATCGCACAGTATTTTCACCCCAGAATGTCTTACTTTGCATGTATTTTATTTTTGAAGAATGGCATAGAAATGCAAAAAGAAATATCTTTGAGATTAGCCTTTATCCCTGGGGGGAGGGGTGGGGGGAGGGGTTGTCGGGGTTCTTTCAGAATAAATTGTGTCCCCTCCTGATGAAATTTTTGTGCATGTAATTTCTCTTTTCTGTCTGTCTGTTGAACTCCGCCTTTCATTCTTTTCATCTTCCTTTACTGTTGTTCACCGTTTTTCTACCTATGTGAGCGGTTGATCTGGAAAGTCATTTTCACGATTTTCTCTGCTACAGGGGTTTTCTTTTCTTCTTTTTCTTTTGGTGTGCCTTCAGCAAATTCAGACCAGTCATAATTCAGAGAATGGGAGTAGGTATCATCCATTTATTGTCTGTCCAGTGAATATTTCTGGGACTCACTGAACTATGATATTTTTTTTTCCATGGAAGAATTTTTTAGATTTTGAATTTTCTGTTTATTACATAACATGAATCTATCTAAAGTCCAGCACTCCTCGTCTTTTTTTTTTTCACTAGAACATTTACACGGTTTAACTTCCATGTCATCTGTTTAATTTTTTTGGTCTAATTTCCATGTCATCTGTTTATTTATTATTTTTTTTTTTACCTTAAATGTTTAAATAATTTGTATATATTTTTGTTTCAGTACGTTTTCTTGTCTGTGCACAGAGGATTAAATTCCAGATTTAATTACAAGTTACCCTGTCTTTTGTTTGCTTTGTTGTATGTGAGGTTTCATACTTTTTGGTTACAGTGTTTTTTCATAGATTGTTATTATCATTATAAAGAGTAATTGTGTAGCGCATATCCTCAGAGACCAAGCTCTAAGTGCTTTACAATCCACGCCTTCGTCCACACAACAGGTTGCTCACTTGAGTAGAGCCAGCTGAGGAGCTACCTGCTGACATTTCATTCAGTCGTTTTCCCATGTCATGTAGTCAGTATCAGCCCCTCAGTTTTTTTCTGTCATTCTTTCAGTTGTTCATGCAGGATGAATGTTGTGTGTAACACGTCATCAGTACCAACAGTCAAACTGGCTTTCTCTTCCAAAAGTTGGTGATGACATTTTTTACATGTGTGCAAGATGGTGTGTTGGTTCACTCAAGGAACTTCAGGTTTATAGTCTCATTCGAAGGACCGAGATATTTTCTGAAGATAGGGGATCCAGAAGAATAATAATAATCATGTTAATTTTTATAGCGCCTATTCTCTGAAGGTTAGGGCTGTAAACGCTTTACATATAATAAACACTCGTTTACACAACTGGGCTGCCTACCTGGGTAGTGCCGACTGAAGAGCTGCCTGCCGGCGCATCATTCAGTCATTTCCCATGTCATCCGGTCAGTATCGTTTACTCAATTTCCTTTTTTCCTTCATTCTTTCCATTTCCCATGCAGGGTGCATGCTATGTGTAACATGTCATCCATACCAACGGCCAAACTGGCCTTCTCTTTCGAAAGTTGGTGATGAGATTTTATGTCTCAGCATGATGTTGTGCGTGCGTTCACACACGGAACGTCGGTTTATAGTCTCATTCGAAGGACTGTATGGGAAATGGAATCAGAACCAATGTTAACTCTGTCTGAGGAAAAATCCTCCTGTACTGAATTCGAACCTGCAACCTCAGGATTATGAGTCAGGCGCTCTACCAACTGAGCTATTCCGGACCCTGGAATGAGTGGTGTTGATGGAGTGTGACTAGAAAACAAAGAAGAAAGTGAGAGCAAAACACAACACAAAAAATGTTTCTAAAGAAGAAAATTAAAGATGATATTATGAGATGTCTCAATATTGTCCTAGCAACAAAATGAATTTGTTGGAAATATGGTTCTGAAAGATTCTGCTTTTAAAACAAACACTCAAACGCAAACATTTAAAGCATACAGTGATACTTACAAACAAAATGGAAACTTAAGACAGGTTCCTGCTGACAATGGCGTTCAGAAACAATTGAAATATATTATGAACAAATCTTGAAAATGTTTTCTTTATATGTGAATACATGAAGATACATATGTTTAAAATTAAATGTCAACAATCTGACACAAATCGCCACTTAAACCACGGAAGATATGTCATCTGTTCTGTTATGACACAGAATGACCCACTAAAAATATCCCAATTACATGAACTCTTAAAACTGAAGAAAAAATGGACACACATCATAAAAACAAAAATAGAAAAATATATCTGAACTGCGATGTCTTTTGAAGGTCTTAAACGCAATGAATTCCACATCCCAGATAAAGCTGAAATTATATGATTCTGTATTCTGAAATGAAATAGAAGGGCCATTAAACAAAATGATAGCAGTCCCTTTATTTACCATTCTTGCATACAGATACACGTCTTTTCTTAACTACATGAAGAAAAGTTCAGACTGGCTTGTCCACAAATCAAGGTCAAAAGGTAAACAGAAGGCAACAAGGTATCTTTCATTTCATTTTATTTACTCAAAAGAAATCAGCCTTTTAGTTTTACACAAACATCACAAAATATAAACAAAACATCACACAAAAGCTACCTGTGCACACAGACACACATAAACTCATGCAAACACACAGACACCCACTGTTTACCTTGTACTTGAACAGATGAAATCTGTTTTGCCGACTCCTCTCTCAACACATGACACAGAACCAAACTTACTCGTTTATAAACAAAGGAAAAGTACTCTTCTACAACTCATCGATGAAAGCACACACACACACACACACACACACACACACACACACACACACAATCTCAACTTTTATTATCTCTTCCTCTCAGTTCCCAACTATCATCATTTGCAACACAGGAACAATACCCAATGCTTTTCCTCATGTGAATGAACATCCACAACTTCATGCCTGAAATCTATTTCTCTATACAAGTGACGTAAACCACCATTCCTTCTAAGATCTGCATGAACTGTTGTACCAGAGAACGCCAACAGATTTTCACAGATTCAAACTTGACTACTTTTAATCGATTGCACTGACTGCACATCTTTTTGTTGTACACCAAACATTGTACTGCTCATTCCAAAGTAAAGGAAGACATCTCTATTGGTTTTGACTCATATGCACTGTTGTTTCAGTAAACCAAAATCAAATACCTTACTGGGGCTTAACTTTAAAAACATGAAAAAGGATAAACTCCAATCACTCTAGTGTAACATGAGCCATACACACAACACGGCTGTTCAGAGCAAGTTATTTAGTGTTGAGAAGCAGGGCGGTTAACGCCTCTCCTGCAACGGCCAAGCTGTGACAGCATGTCGGCCAAAGGGTGGTTTTCTGCAGACTGCTCCCTTCCAGCCAGCTAACTGCTTTACTCAGCAAACTGCACGTCAGCTGTGCACAGCCGGTCTGGCAACAATGTGTTCAGCATTGCTGAGCGGTCATTACAGGTGGGGTTGTCAGTTTGATCATTAGTTGTTGTGAAGAATACAATACTTATACACTCCTGAGACGATTGGCGAACTGCAGACAATTCTTTTAATACCAAACTAAGGTTGATTTTCCTGCAGAGAACGAAAAAACAGCATGAAATTTCGTACTTAAGTGGTCAGGAACATTAAAACAATGACAATACACACAAAATCGATCAAAAATAACTCACATCAGCGCTTAATGGATGAATTATTTTCCCTCATTAACTAGTATACAAGTTTGATACATGCCTCTGCTCAGACTACAACAGCAATTAAGTCTGATTAGAAACGTTTAAAAGGGTTGTTTGTTTCAAAATACATAATGTAACTGACAATACCAATTTCATGCAGCTGAACTTCGGCAGCCGCACGCACATGACATGACCAAAGTCTCAAGTTTTGCATCACACACTAGTAAGTAACTTTTTTTTTTGCGAACAATTCTAACCCTGCATTTCTTCTATAATAAAGTTCAAAATCAAACACAGTCCTTTGATTTCTTTTTCATCTCACACACACACACACACACACACACACTACAACTGGGTACACGCACTGGGTATGACTATTTGCTGCAAATAATGTGTGGGCGTGCGCGTGTGTGTGTGTGCATGAGAGCGTACGTGTGTGTGCACACATGAACGCATTCATGCTTTTTCAGAAGATCAGAGATGGTGTGTAAGCTGTGGGTACAAGAAAATTAAGTGATTTGGCATCTTCCCAGCCAGCGGGGTTGTCCTTTGAATACACAGAGTGCCTGCCCTGTTCTGCAAAGAGACAGCAGTATGAGCTGTATAGCTAACACACGTGCAGCTCACACACGTGTGGGTATCCAACTGTGGAAGACTAGTGAACCAGCTGTAAACAGTTCTCTGGCTGACCATGGCCCCCAAAACAGAAACCCAGTGCTCACTCCACACACAGACCTTGGTCTTCAGTGTCAGCTAACATAGGAACCTGAACATTGATACACACAGGGTCAGCTGAACAGCTAGCTATTCTGTGCAAGAATGGCCTACAGAAATGAAGGGAAGACATATGTGTATGTGTGTGGTGGGAGGTAGTGGTGGTGGGGGGGGGGGGGGGGGGGGGGGGAGAGTTGAGACATCCCTGCCGATGATATTGTGTGAGAGGAGAGAAGAGTGGGGTTTGATGGCTGACAGATGTAACTCAGGAAAAAAAAAGTACTTTCATTTACTTGTCTTGTGGCATGCCTTTTTACATGATCATCATGAGATGATGTGCATGTAGCATGCTTCATTTCTGCCACTGATACAGTGGTCAACAGTCAAAAATCTGATATGCATGTAACATGCATTGTGGTACAAACTTTACAATAAAACACTTACACATGAACACAAACACACACACACACACACACACACACACACACACACACACACACACACACGAACATGTATACATGTTTAATTGTCACTGCTTCAAATATTTGTTGCAGTGGTTGCCTGAGATTGTGTGAATGACTTGCCATGCTAGGCCTGCTTGTGGATTTTTTGCTGATGCAGGGCAACATCTAACTGCTGTGTGACAGGACCAGACAACGTGGAAGGACAAGCTGCGATTTCCTGTCTTCTATCTCTTCTTTTTCATTTACCTGCTCCTACAGTTTTTGTTGCACCTGCTGGAAAACACTCAGGGGTGTGCTGTCATCTTCAGGCTCAGTAAACACTATTCTTGATTCTAGTTGCCTTTTTCTCTTTCTTCGAAAGATTCACTCTGTTTCAGTTTGTCGATAAAGTCAGAAAAGGCTGACTACCTGTTTGTCCTCAGCTGCAATTGATTCTGCGATTTCTTCATCCAGAGTAACACACTCGCCTTCCAGTAGGTCATGAAGCTGTTTTACCACTCCCAGAAGAACGTGCAGACAGGGAGGTGCTACATGGCTGAGTGTAATGTCAATGATAGGCTTTCTGATGATGTTATTGTCCAGCTTGGCAATTTTTCTTTTGGAATTTTTGAATTTTTTGTAATCTCTCCTGATGCCCTGTGTAAACTGCACTGTGTGATGTTGCCTTCATTACAATGAGGTGGAGAGTGTATTTGGCTTTTTGATGCTGTGCAGTATAGACAGGGGTGTGTTCCCTGAGCACCTGACAGACCGTACAGCTTGAGCAGAAAATCATAATCCCCCAATAAAAACAGTTTGATTGTCTTGTTTCTCCATGTCATGCACTTCAGCGCTGCCAGCTGTTCTTTGTAAGGATCCATGATTCTCTTCAAATTGTCTGGGCTGCCCTTGCAGTCTACAATGGCCAGAACACAGTGTTGTGTTTGGAGCTTGGATTGTGAAGATTTGCAATCTGAGCATCAGTTTAAATGTACCATCCCCACGGTCCCCCTATCTTTACCCAGATCTCATCCTGTGGGATTGTATTGTTATGCCATGTCAACTTGTTCTCTCTGTATGCTGCTGCTACAGGTTTTCTACCAGCTTTGGAATGTCTTTGATTTCTCCTATTGTTTTATCCTCTTTTTTTTTTTGTCTGCCATTCTCATCAACACAAATGAGTTTTCTCTGTACTATTTCAATTTCCAAACATAGCTTCTTGCTGTTGTTGTCTTTCTTTCTTTTCACAGTCAAATTTTACTCCTATACTTCTGAGAAATCTCTTTTGCTGTCTGTACTTTGTCCAGCTTAAGCCCAGACTAGTTCTAAGCGCAGACCCTTGCTTTTTGATAACTCTCACAGAGCCACAACCAGCGGCAGCAAGAATCTGTTGTTTGTGCGTGTGAGCAGTTCTTTTGATTTCTGATCCATGTTGTTTGATCACATCCTCCCTACTGCTTCCTGAAATATTCATTCTGATCTTCTGTACCATGTGAGATCTTTTCTTTCTCAGTTTCTGAGAGGAGACGATGCCAAAGCAGATGATTTGCGGGGTTGTCTGATACTTTTCAACACAATTGGCTGACCCCCCTTGTCTTGCACCTGACTGTTAACTGGTCACTTGACTGTCGCAGTTTCCTGCGTACCAAATGTGTCAGTAATTTTTCTTCTTCAGCAGTGAGCGGTTTATTGATATCCTCATCATCTGCGTCTGTGTCTAAATACATAATTTTGTTCTTCCGATGTCGGAAAGGCGATAGAGCTACATCAATGACTTGTGGCGTTTTAGGTGTGATTGGTAATGTTTGTGTGCAGCGTCTATGGATTTTTTCAACGGGGGTTGATGTAGACTGACAAAATGATGTTGACATGCTTTCATCAACTAGCAACTCCGCTGAATCAGAACTTTGTTGTGCAGATCTTTTCACAGCCCCTACTCTTGATTTTTGGGGACGACCAGCTTTGGTTTTTAATTGGAAGTGACTGCACGCTTTGCACTGACTGATTGACAGCTCTGGATTGAAAGTTGTCCAGATTTCTGACGTTTTCTTAATATCAAGAATGACACGGTCAATTGTAGTTTTGAAGTCGGAAAGGTTGGAAGCACTTTTCAGACCCATCAGTTTTTTGTAACATTTCATACAAATGGCTGTAGACTGCTTGCCCTCTTCATCATTCAAAATGTCTAAATTGTAACAACGTGATAGCTCAGTGGCATAGTTTTTACACAATTTTGCATTAAAGCCTTTATCTTTTTCCTTCCTTAACACACGCTCTCCACAAACTCGACACACAGAATTCAGTCTTTCACAGTGCACACTGAACTTGTGCTCACGCTCCGCTGAGTGCAGGGACGCCATTGTAGAAAACTGATGAATCACTTACCTCAAACTATATACACAAGACCACACTTTAAAGATTCTAATCTCATTATAAAACTCATACAGTTAAAATATGTATTCAAATCATCCTCAGGCAACCCGAAATGAAACCAAAATATATCAGATCTGGATACATCCAGAGGTAGGTAAACAAAATTGGTCACATGCACAGCTCACTGCAATACGTCTCGCAGAAAAAAAGTGCCGATCTGATTCAGCCTGGCACGCTGGCATCGCTGAACTCGGTCAGGGTCAGTGCGTCACGCAGCTTTTGCTAAATATGCTGCGCTGGCCAGAAAAGTACAGCCGTGACAAGCATGTGATTTTTTTTTTTACAAAACTGTAACCTTTTTACAAAACCGTAAACCATTTCAATTCTCACTTTGAAATAAAACCGTATGTTGCCTTGAAATAAAACTGTATGTTGTAACCTCAATCCACCACAGCTGTTCTTCCATCTGCTGAACTTGCTATGACTGATATTTCATTACCAGGCAACACAGTTCGCTTTTTTCTCTCTCTTCAAACTCAACAAACTTGAACAGTTTTGACATCAGGCATGGTCCAGCCATCCAAACACATGAACTCTCAATCTAGTCCACAGCTTTGCATACAAGACACTATGCACGCATCAGTCTTGCCCCCAAACTTACAATCTGCAAAACGAATGCAGGTACCCAGCTGTGAACTTCCAAAGCAACTTCACACTGCATCTTCATTTGTAGACAGAGACCATCTTCTTCCAGCACCAGTGTGACACTGTACCCTCGTCAATGTGCAGAGGACAGGTACTTCCAGCCCACAAGAGACAGGGCACTGTACGGTTCGTTCACCCTCAGGAATGAAGCAATATACCTCATCCATGAACGTCCTCTTCACTTCATCATTTATACAACGAGGAATAGTACTCCTCCTCCAGCTCAAAAAGGTCGGCAGCCATTTCGTCTCTCAAGGCCATCAGTTTGGCGTCAATTTGGTTCTGCATGTCCTGGTACACGTTGACATTGCCGGTGATGGAGTCGTTGACTGATGGGAAGTCATTCAGGATCCGAAACTGTTTGAGGTCGCCACCAGTTTCATCAAAGACTCGCCAGCACGCACCTGCACAGTAAACTGAACACTACAGCTCTGTCAAACCTTTCATTTTTTGGTTTTTTTACATTTTGGTCCTTTACATTGTGTGTGTGTGTGTGTGGGTGTGGTGGGGGGGGGGGGGTGGGGGGTTGGGGGGGGTGGTCATGCCACATGTGCAGTTCTATCAAATTCTGAAATGAGATGTAAAGGTATGAATGCATACAAACAAACAGACCGCATTTAAAAAAAATACAAGAACTGAATTACCACCGATTGGTTTCAGGGACGGTAATTAGAAACAAAAGCACACAGGCTACCACAGTAACTGTGAACATACTATACTCCACTTTCATGAGGTGTGTTTTCTGTTAGAGTGTGGCATACTTCTGTACAAGCATGTATGAAATACTGTTAATTTGTGGACTACAACTTGCTGCTTTGGAATATAGAGCAAATCCCTTGATTTCAAATTAAAAAAAATATTTCATCCATAAAGAGCATGCTTTGTTATATAGGGCTAATCCCTTAAGAGTGAATGTTTTCATCAATTTTGTAGCATAACCATTTCTGAACATGTTCTCTTCATCATTTATATATACACCAATGCATGCCTGCTTGCAATCTCTTAAACCTTAAGAGACAAGTTTTAATGGTATGTTTAGTGTACAGCTGACTAATCTTAGGGCCCACATTCTTCCTTCAAAATGGCAGATGACCGACCAATAAGTTTCATAAGCTGATAACATCTTTTTGTGAAGAAACATGTAGTCACTGATTTTGTATAAATGGACAGAAAAGATTTATAGCATGACTTTAAACTGACCACTGTTATGCCTAAATGTACCTTGTGTGGTAAAGGGTCATGTCTACAATGGTTAAAAACAGCAGTTCTCAGCTGCATGCCTGCTATTCTAGAACATGCAAGTGTTCCCATCCCGGAGCACGTAAGAGTGGAAACATGCTGTGGTATGTGTGCTGGACTGATGTGCAAAATGCCTCAATGCTGCGAGCTGTATAGGCACAAAACCCTGACTCAGTGACTGGTCACATGCATGTATATGTGGATCAACATACCACTCGGAGTCCAATCTGATTTCAACCATGTGCAGGGCTTGTCAGAGATTGATTATATAACGCTCTGATAGGAATTGGAGAAGAAAACAGTATCACCTCATGTCCCAGAAATTTGGTGACACCAAAGGCGTGCCAAGAAAACAGAAAAGTGCATTGTGCCACACATCTGCACTAGGCCTCAGTGCAGATCTTACAAGTACCGTGTCAGACACTGATTTGGACTTGCAACACACATGACATGGCAATTTGAATGTGACCTTTGTTCAGCTGTACATAACTCAACACTCAACATAAGCTATGCAAATAAAAGTACATAGATGTTGTCTGTTCCACTCCTCTGGCAGTCAGTTATAAGCTAGCCTCTCTTCCCCATGTCAGATCTAGGTCACTGACATGTGGTTTGGACTGACCATGATTTTGCTTTCAGTTGCAGCCAGCGCTGTGATGCCAATTCCAAAATCACTACCTAATGATGAATACGTTAGAATTAATCTTAGGGACATCATGATTTTCACTTGCATGGTAACTTACTTTTTTCATCGCACATGAAAAGACTTTGACGAAAAATGTGTAGTTTCACTGTGGGGGGCCTGTGTGTGTGTGTGTGTGTGTGTGTGTGTGTGTGTGTGTGTGTGTGTGTGTGTGTGTGTGTGTGTGTGTGTGTCCATGTGTATTTTCAACATTCTGACATTCACTGCTTATAACCCTTCTGCTTACAATGTTTGCAGCGCGGACTTGCATCTCATAGTGATCTTGTTCATTCTGTGTCAGCCTCTGCAACTGCCCATCTTCCTCCACCTGTGATCAAAAAAAAAAAAAAAAAAAAAAAACATGTTCATCATGCATTATATCAAAGAGATGTTCTGACAAGAAAATGCATCAGGTAAGGACTGTCGCCACCCTGAAATGAGTCATACGTTATGCATAGGTATAAAGAGTGACATGGTGCAAAAGTATCAAAAAATACTAATTCTAGACTAGGAACATGTGCTTCATCTACAGCTAGGGACTTTGTACTGTTATACTGTTACTTTCTGAGGGAAAGAAAAGTTTGAAGTCTGTTTTCAAAGACAGCAGAGAGACAGAGCATCCATGCTAACTGGGAGCTAACTTTTGTGAAAACATTTGATGGGCACTGAAGTCTTGACCAAAAGGTTAGTATAGGCACAGGCAATTGAAAAAAGATGAGTACCAAGACAAAGTTCATTTGATATGGTAGCAAGGTGCACATTGCATATACTGGGGACAGGAGGACTCGATGGATTTATAGCAGAGATGCAACTTTATACAATACCCTTGGCTCGACAGGGAGCTGCTCTTAAAGAAACAAAACAACAGAGTAATATGGTCAAATGTATAGGAACAAAAGATAAGCAGTCCATTTTGGGAATTTTTCATATGCTGATGAAAGAGATGGGAAACCCAGAAAATAAAAGAATACTACAAATTACAATATACTATTTTCTTCGCCTAATCTACTGTTAAAGAAGAACTGACATAGCCACATCTTGTGGTTTTATTCTGTCTTACAGAGATACCTTATACTATGATAAATCCCATGTTCTTGAACTTATAATAATCGGAGACAATTCACACATCTGTAAGAATTTTGAGAATAAGAAAAACAACAACAAACAAAAAAAGTGGACAACAGAGTGATGCTGGCAATGAACTGTACGCTATTACTCACCCTCGCCAGTTTGATAATTTCAGTGAAGTTCTCGAACATGGCCTTGACATTGCTCTTCAGACGCATGGTGTAGTCACGTAGCTGTGCCTCTTTGCTCTGAGGCATCGCCCTCTGTGCTCCTTGAGACATCGTGGTTCAGTGACTGAGCACTCCTGAGCTCAACAGGCTGCCTGGATTGCCTAGCCATGAAAATCAGCATGAAGACAGTCAGAAGACATCTCCAACTTTTCCAGACTCAACACCTTATCGTCCCTAAGAAAGTACCGGCAAAAATGGCATTTTCTCTTCAAAAGCATGTCACATAGCAAGACCAACGATTAAACAATAGTAAAACAGTTAATCATTGCAATGATTAAACAACAGTAATAAGTGAAACAGTTACTTCTTCAGTTCTTCATTAATTCAAAAATAAATGTTTACATAAATAATATGGACACAAAGAATCATATAAGCAATAAAATGTCAAACTATTACTTTTTTAAAATTTTCTTTTCTTTTTTTTTCAACAAGGTAAAAACGGTGTTAAAATTTACACAAGTAATCAGCTCAAAAGAGGACAAGTGACATGCCTGCAAGTTAAGCGGTGTTTAATACATGAGTACAGAAATGTTTGGATGAATATATTTTGTTATATATAAGAAGTAAGATTATGACATAATATGTCAAATTTAAGAGAAAAAAAAATGAATAATAAATATTGGTCATCACCTTGACATCAGTCACTCAGCTGTGAGCACTTCCATCCAAATATCCCTCCATAAATCAAACGCATGCAATCAATGAATCATGCAAATATCATAACATTTAATAACATCAAACAAAACAGTACATAAACGGCAATTTCTAAATTACTGAGATCTACACACTAGTAGGAAGAGAAGGGAAAGACCTTTCACATTCTGAACCTTTAAGAAAAATCAATAGGCACAGTACTCCATGTCCAATAAGTGCTGATGCCATTTTGAAGATAAAAAAAGGGCATGTGTTGAAAGCTGCAGTGCCACCACAAAACACTAAGGAAGAGATGTGCATAATTATCATCTTTTAACATTCGTGGTTTAATTTTTAAGCAATGACTATGTAACTTGGTTTCCCTACAATTTGCAGACAACTCCTTTTACTCCCAAATCCTCCATTTGTTGCCTGTAATGCTATATAAATGACCAATATATCAATTCTAATTCCAGTATGTCACTATCATTGCTCGCTTGGTATGCAGTCTTTAACTGGCTCTCTTGCTCTGTCAGCATAGCTGTAGAACAGTTGCTCATCTACCTAGACTTCTACTGTTCTAGGTATCATGTCCACCTGTTTCTTTTTTTTTTCTTGACCCATAAAGGATTTTTTTCTTTTATAAAATACCTCTTTCTTTCCCCTGGTTGAAGTAGTGTGTGTGTGTGTGTGTGTGTGTGTGTGTGTGTGTGTGTGTGTGTGTGTGTGTGTGTGTGTTGTGTGTGCGTGTGTATGACTATGATATGTGTGTGTGTGTGTGTGTGTGTGTGTGTGTGTGTGTGTGTGTGTGTGTGTGTGTGTATGTGTGTGTGTGTGTGTGTGTGTGTGTGTGTGTGTGTGTGTGTTCTTTTTAGAACTAAAAATTTGGGCAGAATCCATTGCATGTGGAGTATTCTTTTATTAAAAGAATAACAACAAAATGAAATGTAAGCTTTTTTCATATAACAACTCCACAAAATAAGTATACTTATAGGGTGTGTGCACACCCACACAGAACCAGTAGAATATAAATGATGCTCATTCTTCGCCCCCCCCCCCCCCCCCCCCCCCCCCCCCCAAAAGAAACAAGGGTGTTATACATGTGTACCCACATTCAGAAATGAAAAATTACAATGTGTCCTACATTACAATGCATGAGTATATATACCCAGATGGTAAAGAGCCCTCTTTTTCACTTCAATGTCATACAGTAAATCACTTAAATGGTTAAGATTGTTGCAAGGTCAGGTGTCCCAGATTTAGGTGAAGAAGGGTTAATCAAATGCAGGGCTCTTCTTCTTCTTCTTCTTCTTCTGTTATGTGGCCACAATCAACACTCTGTTTATTTTGCCTCAGATCAGGTTTCCTTGAACCAGCTGCCCGACTTAAATATCCTTTTCTTTTCTTTTTCCTGTGTAGACTTGAGATAGCTAGAGCTTCAAGTTGCATTTTATAAGCAGATCACAGCATTCACTCCAGATCACATTTAACACTCCCTGCCCACTAACTGGATCGGAGGGGACGAGAAGTGACGGGCAGGCATCCTAGTGACGGCCCCTGCCCCCCCCCCCCCCCCCCCCCCCCCCCCCCCCCCCCCCCCCCCGCAGTGGCCCTCCTACCAGCACACCCCCTACCCACTACCTACCTAACCTTGCACTCTCACATTCATACAGGACAGTTTATGTTTGCGTTCGTTTTAATTTTACTCCTGAAGTCTTGCAGCAGCGAGACTGTCAAGAGTGTCAGTACTGAGGTGGGAGGTGACTATTTTTGAAAAACTGTCAGGGGAGTCTGCCTCTACAATATGTGCTGGGAGTTCACCCCACTCACGGATGGCTCGGGGTAAAAAAAGAGAAGAGCCTATATTGCTGTTTATGATCTACCAAACGTTTATACTGTTGGTCATGTGACCTTCTGTCTCTTACTGTTGTTTCTTCAGGACACTTTTATTGATCTGCACCAAGTCGTTGTGGATCTTATACAACATGGTGACCCTTGACACTTGGCGGCGCTTCTAGAGAGACGGCCACTTGAGGTTCTCAAGCATGTCTGTTACGCTTGCATCCGGTGGTAATGGTTCAAGACGAATCTAGCTGCCCTTCTCTGGATGTTTTCCATTTTCTTGAAGCAGCCTATTTTATGGGGGTCCCATACTGAGCTGGAGTACTCTAACAGGGGTCTAACGAAGGTTAGGTACACCTTTTCTCTCAGCTCACTGGATGCAACTTTCAGATTACGTCTCAAGAATCCGAGGGCTTTGCTTGCTTTCTTTGTGATGATGTCAGTGTGTTCTGCCCACTCTAGGTCTGTCCTCAAAGTGACCCCCAGGTACGACGCTGATTGTACTGTTGCTAGCGTGTGTCCGTGCATCTGGTATTTGTCGCTGATGGTACTTTTGCAGTGAGTGACCCTTAGCGTAACACATTTGCCTGGGTTTGAAGGCCTCTCCCATTTCTGCTCCCAGACCTGGAGATGTTCTAGATCTTCTTCTAGGTGGACGTGATCTTGTCTGGACGCTATTGCGCGGTAGATGGCAGTGTCGTCTGCGAAAATTTTTGTCTCTGGAGGTCAGTTTCTCAGGAAGGTCATAAATAAAGACCAGGAAGAGACATGGTCCAAGGACCGACCCCTGCGGGACTCCCGACTTGACGTCGATGAAGTCTGACTGAGCCCCCTCGACGATGACTGCCTGGCATCTGTTGGATAAGAAACTGGAGATCCATTTGTTGATCTTGCCTCGCATGCCATAGCTGTGAAGTTTGTGCAACAGGAGTGAATGGTTCACTTGTCGAACACCTTGGCGAAGTCCAGCACAAGGATGTCTGTTCGTTTTCCTGAAGCCATGTCAGAGGTCAACTCTTCCACTAACTCAATTAGCTGTGTTTCACAGGACCTCTGCTGCCTGAAGCTATGCTGCTGGGGAAACAGGATTTTATTCTGTTCCAGGTGCGTCATTGTGGCATGTAGTGATGTACAATGATGTGCTCTAACACTTTGCAGGCAATGCAGGTCAGCAAGACTGGGCGGAAATTTATGGGGTTTTAGTGTTCGTCATTTTTAAAAACAGGCGACACTAGGGCGTTTTTCCAGTCTGTGGGAGCGCATCCAGAGTCCAGAGAGGCTCTGTAGATGGTGGTGAGGATAGGGGCGATCTCAGAAGATAGTTCCTTCATGAGCCTGGCACTGATATTTTGTCGGGGCCACACGCTTTTTCGCTCGGTCCAGCTTTATCAGCAATTGCCTTACACCCTTCTTCTGTAATATCTACAGGGTCCAGCACAGGGTAGTCTCCATCAGCCATCTTGCACTTCTCTTGGAACTCTTCCTGCTGAATGCAGACTGGAACTGGTTGTTAAGCGCATCTGCCTTTTCCCTGGGCTCCATACTAGTTGACCGTTCACTTTCAGAGGAGCTACACCAACGTTAGCTGATTTCTGGTTCTTAATGTAGCTCCAAAAACGCTTGTACTTTAGTGCATGTTTCAGTAGGTTCCTCTGTCAGAGTGGTGTTGATGTAATCCCAATAAGCTTGGCGCAGGTGTTGTTGGGCTTTGCGCCTTCTGGCTCTGGCCTCAGCTTTGCGATCATTGCCACCTCCTTCTTCCACTTTTTGTAAGCTCTGTTACGTCGGTTTACTAAGCGACGAAGCTTGGGAGTAGTCAATGGTTGATTATTGTTGGGTCAGGGTGTCTTGGAGGGTGTGTGGATCTGAACTACTTCGAGGAGCACTGTTTTGAAGTATGTCCACAATCCCTCAGTGTTCTCGGTGTCCTTCTTTCCATCCACTTTTTCCCTTATCTTCTTGACAGCTTCTTTCAAGTCGCCCCCAGTTTGCCTTGTTATACAGGGTAATAGTCCGCTGTACTGGTTTCTTCCGCGGAGGGACGATGTTCAGTTCTGGATAGACTACTTTGTGGTCAGACAAAGGTGGCATGGCTTCAACTCGTGAAATGAGTGGTGGGGTGTTGCTCATGATGAGATCTAGTGTGTTTTTCACCTCTTGTAGGGACTGTCACCATTTGTTCCAAGCCATTGTCATCACTGTTTTGGGCGAGTTGATGGTGCATTTCAACATACTTGGTCTGGGGCTTTAAAGTCATTGTTGACCAGTTCCATCCTGGGAAATTCAGGTCCCCTCCAATCAGCAGCATAGCATTGGGAATGCCAGCAGCTCTCTGCACTGAGATTTGAAACTCTTGGAGACTGGCCTTGTGAATGTGAGAAACGTCAGGTCTATAGTTAAGTATGAACAAATATACAGAGAACGTCGACCCTTCATACTCAGTTTTGCCCAAACTACTTCACAGTTTGTCTCCAGAGTCCAGTTCTTTCATGCGGGTGCTGTTATAGCCGTCTTTGATAAGGATCATGACACCTCCTACATCCCTATTCCTATCATTCCGATACTCTTTGTACCCGTGTCGAGTTGGCAGGAATTCTGATGTCTTGATTTCTTCCATCAGATGTGTTTCAGTTCCGATGACAATGTTTGGTTTAGAACTATCTAAAAGATATATATCCAAACTCAGCTTTTTTGCCAGTCACTGACTGAAGGTTAATATTTAGGATTCTTAGGGGTCTGTTGAGTCTTCTGTCTTGCTGTGTGGCTTTTGTAGGAGTGGAGACATGTTGAGGTCTGAAATTTACCTCTACTGGGCTACCACAAGAGCCTGTTCTGGAAGGATCTGGTAGGGTGGAGAGAGACCAGTCTAGGCTATTTGCACTCGAGTGGAGATCAAAAACAAGTAGGTTGTTCTGGTGTCCACAAAAAGTTACAAAACCACTGGACATTAGGAGTTAGATTAGCATATGTCTCTGAGTGGATATCTTCACAGTGTGCATGGTACCATAGTCCGCACGCTTCACATTCAACACCCCTATCTTCCCATGACACCGTGGTGCCACATATGCCACAGAGCCAGTCAAGGCTAGGGTGTTCTCATACATCAACACTTGGCCCAGGGTTGGCTCTGGTGCATAAGACTGAGCAAGGAGTAGTAAGGCCAGACTGTACAAATAGACGAGCTTCTGGTGATATAGTGTGTGGTATCCACGCTGTCTTGCTGCAGCTAGTGCTTGTACGAACAAAGAGTAGCTAGTTTCATGTGTTCTGCAGACTTCTTTCACACCAAACCCTAAAGTGTGCACATCCTGTGTGACACAAGGTCCAACGTCACCTAACATACTCTTGTGAAGAGAGAGCACAGTCGCAAGGACCCAGAGTGTGATGCTACACTGAATCATGCTTGGCATTGATTCAATTCTGACAGAACAGAAAGAGAATGAACCATGTGCTGAGTGATTCACCAATGCCCAAGACAAGTGTACTCACTGATGTTGGTCTGCCCCTGTCTAAAAAAAAAAAAAAAAAAAAAAAAAAAAATCCCACAAGTTTACAAACGTTCACAGCATAATCCAAAGGTTCACAAGCACAATCCAGAAGTTGGAACAATCATCACTGGAAGCTATTCACGCAAGCGTAACATGGCGGCCATGTTGGCTGATCACTTGTCTCACCAAGCAGTGTATATCTCAAATTACAATTGTAAACCACAGCAACTGTATTCCTTCTTTCGAGTAACCTAACCACAAAATAGCCTGTAAAACAAACTTATTCTACACATCTACACCTATCCAAAAGACCTGCACCCAACCCAAACCAACTTTTCCACAGCAGAGCAGAGCACACATGTCAGGCTAAGCCGGACCGGAAACCTCCCTGGAGCAAAATTACCTTTAGGCATAAAAACTGATTATTGCATCTTTTGTTCTGTGCCAGCTGCAGTGCGCATACCATGTCACTGTGAGTGTGAACAGGGCATTCACTGTGTAAAACGGACAGTGTTTTTCATCAGCTGACTGATGTTGGCTGCCAAAACTTAAAATGAAAGAAAAGAAGTAGCCCTAATTCAAAGGGTCTCATCTTGTGCCAAGATCACTCAAGGCCGCTTTCACGTACAGAACCTGTAACTGGGACTTGATCTCTTCCAGAAATCCTCAAAGCGCGACTTTTCACGCACTACGGTCTAGTCAAATGTTAGAGCGTGAGTGCGCTATCAATGACGTCAACAAAAAGAAGGGGGGGGGGGGGGGGGGGGGGGGGGGGGGGGGGGGGGGGGGGGGGGGTGGGGGGGGGGGGGGGGGGGGGGGGGGGGGGGCGTTCTTAGCTAAGACTTTAAAAGTTAATTTGTCTTAGTTTAGGACTACGAGTCACGATCTTGGCCAGTGTCTGTTCCAGCAAGGGGGCTTCAGCAAACGCTGAAGTTTCAAGATTGAATCGAGGAAGAAATCATACTTACTTACTTTACCTTGATGATTAGACGCTAGCTGTCAGTTTGCTGAGCAAGCCATGAATGTTTCACAACAATCTAATTCATATTTGAAGCTGTGTTTATGGTGAAAAATCCTCCTAGACACGAAACTTCGCACCTCAGCTACTTCTTGTACCGGATGCAAACATTTTCACAGATTTGTCAACTTACCGAAATTTTGTAAATATCACCAATTTAGTATGGAAAATTTTCACACACACACACAAAACACGCCCGCACGTACGTACACCACACACACACACACACACACACACACACACACACACACACACACAGAGTCCAGAATTGTGTAGCAATAACTGCACCAGTTTTCATTACACCGTTTAATTAAACAAACTGTAATAATCCCTTTTTTGTGTGTGTCTTTTTAATGTCATGTTTCATTAAATTTTCAATTTCCGTATTCATATTCATATTCAGATCGTATATAGCTTTAAGTGCTTTTGGTGTGCGTGATGCAATGCACTTGGGGGGGGGGGGGGGGGGGGGGGGAGTGGTGCTAGGTGGGGGGGGAGAGGGAGTCCCACTTGGGGGGGGGGGGGGGGGGGGGGGAGGGAGGGAAGGGTGTTAGACTGCACTTGCACTATTTGCTGGTAACAAGGCCAGACGGGATGATCTTTATGTTACCCGGCTCTGGTTCCCACAAGTCCAGATTCAGACTCACTCAGACTTCAATTGTCACGAGAACACAGAATGGTATTATGAGAGATCATAATGATTGGATCATTTCATTTGACCAATATAGGGATCAATTGTAATTAATCATCTTACCCATATAGGGAGCAATTATTGTCTTTTCAAATTCATGTAATCATGAACATATTTTGCATATTAATATATATTCTTTATAGACCTCTTTTGATGGTATATGTTGTGTGTATGTGTGCACGCGCATGTGTGTGTGTGTGTGTGTGTGTGTGTGTGTGGTGTGTGTGTGTGTGTGTGTGTGTGTGTGTCTGTGTGTGTGTGTAAAGTGATTCGTTTTGTTTCTTCATCAAATGCGGTCTCTCGGTGAGTGAATTATCGTCTTCATGAAGACTGACCATCTTTCCACAATACTCAGATTCTCTGTGTAGAGTCATTCAAAATTACATTTGGGCTCACACGTATTTTCACGGAAGAGTAATTGGCCTATTCATTCACTTACTCATTTCTGGGTCAGTGATCAGTATTTGTTCCCAGGTGGAAAGCAAAATGACTCGGTTATTTTCTGTTGTGATCATTAGCATTCGATCAGACCTTTTTTTTTCCCCTTCTTGTCTTTGTTTTATGCCGTTATTAGCTGTAGTTAAGGGTTCTCATGACAATTGAAATCTGAGCGAATCTGAATCTAGACTTGTGGGAACCAGAGCCGGGTAACATAAAGATCATCCCATCTGGCCTTGTTACCACCAAATAGTGCAGTGCAGACAAAACAAAAACTCCCTCCCCCCCCCCCCCCCTCGAAGTGCATTGCATCACGCATACCAAAATCACTTAAAGCTATATACGATGTGAATATGAATGCGGAAATTGAAAAGTTAATGAAACATGACATTAAAAAGACAACAACAACAACAAAAAAGACTACTATGGTAAAATTAACGGTGTAATGAAAACTGGCGCAGATATTGCTACGCAATTCTGGACTCTGTGTGTGTGTGTGTATGTGTGTGTGTGTGTGTGTGTGTGTGTGTGTGTGTGTGTGTGTGTGTGTGTGTGTGTGTGTGTGTGTGTGTGAGTGTGCGTGCGTGCGTGCGTGTTTTGTGTGTGAAGATTTTCCATACTAAATTGGTGACATTTACAAAATTTCGGTAAGTTGACAAAATCTGTGAAAATGAATTCGGTACGAGAAGTAGCGGAGGCGCGAAATATCATGTCTGGGAGGATTTTTTCACCATAAACACAGCTTCAAATATGAATTAGATTGTTGCGAAATATTCATGGTTTGCTCAGCAAACTGACAGCTAGCGTCTAATCATCAAGGTAAAGTAAGTAAGTATGATTTTCTTCCTCGATTCAATCTTGAAAAACTTAAGTGTTTGCCGAAGCCCCCATACTGGAATGGACACTGGCCAATCTAAGATCGTGACTCGTAGTCCTAAACTAAGACAAATTAACCTTTAAAGTCTTAGCTAAGAATGCCCTACCCCCCCCCCCCCTCCCTTTTTGTTGACGTCATTGATTAGCGCACTCACGCTGTAACATTTGACCAGACCGTAGTGCGTGAAAAGTCGCGCTTTGAGGATTTCTGGAAGAGATCAAGTCCCAGTCACCGGTTCTGTACGTGAAAGCGGCCTTGAGTGATCTTGGCACAAGATGAGACCCATTGAATCAGGGCTGCTTCTTTTCTTTCTTTTAAAGCTTTGGCGGCCAACATGGACAATGAGAATCACTGAACGCAATCACAATGATCAGAGCATGCAAATGGACTGCCTACAACCCCCCTGCCCTACAACCCCCCCCCCCCCCCCCCCCCCCCCCCCCCACTTTACGTGCCAGAATGATCATCCTCAAGATCGTGGGCACCAAAGGAAAGAAGGAGGAAAGGAGAAGAAGAAGAAGAACATCAGTCAGCTGATGAAAAACACTGTCCGTTTTACACTGAATGCCCTGTTCACATTCACTTGACATGGTATGTGCACTGCAGCTGGCACAGAACAAAAGATGCGAGAATCAGTTTTTATGCCTAAAGTTAATCTTGCCAGTCCTGCCACTTCAACACTTTCCAAGGTTTTGCCTCAACATGCCCAGCCCTGCATTTGACTAACCCTTCTTCAACTAAATCTGGGACACCTGATCTTGCATCAACCTGAACTCATTTAGTAATTTACTGTATGACTTTGAAGTGAAAAAAAATTGATTCTCTTACCATCTGGGTATATACTCATGCGTTGTAATGTAGGACACATTGTAATTTTTCGTTTCCGAATGTGGGTACACATACACCCTTGCTTCTTTATGGGAAGAGGGAGGGGGAGGGAAGAATGAGCATCTCATTTTACTTTTACTGATTTTGTGTGGGTGTGCACACACCCTGTAAGTATACTTCTTTTGTGGAGTTGTACAAAAAGGCTTACATTTCATTTTGTTTATTCTTACATAATAAGCAACTTATTTTGGAGAAAAGACAGACGACTTGGATGACAATGAAAACAGCAAGAATTTCAGCTTTGAAGAACGAAAATGTGCTAATTTTGATGGTTAGAAAGCAGCCTGGATGCACAGTCACATATATGTCATTTAGAAAAGGTTAAAACAATAAATCTTTAACACATTAAAGAATGTCAATGCTTGCATTGCGGAGTGTTTCAAACTAAGTTCAGGGTTTCACATCATTACAGAATGTAAGGGTGTTCATATCTCCAAGCTGAAAATACTGTACGTGAGGGAATTTGGGGGGGGGGGGGGGGGGGGGGGGGGGGGGGGGGGGGGGGGGGGGGGGCGTGGGGGGGGGGGGGGGGGGGGGGGGGGGGGGGGGTGTTGACATGCAAAGGATTCAGCCAAAATTTTTAGTTTAAACAACACACACATAATACACACAGACAGACACATACACAACCGCTTGCACACTCACACACACAACCACTTGCACACTCACTCACACACACACACACACACACACACACACACACACTTGCACACTGTCACACACACGCATGCACGCAGAATGAGACACACAGAATGACACAGACAAACGCACACAGACGCATACACATACACACACGATTTCCTGTTATTTCTGTCAGTGTTTGTCGCTGTTTAGAGACAGAGAGTGTGTGTTAAATATGAACTGGGCTGTATCAGTCATGGATTCACAATGTAGAAACTGATGTATCTTGCTGGCAATTAGATCAGTGAATCTGCTACAACCAGTGTTGATTCAAACACACGGACTGTATAGCAAAGATAATCAGTGTTAATGAGACTTTTGAAAATGAACAAAAATATAACCGCTGAAGTTTCCTGATCCTCAAACCTTAGTGAAAAGCGATCTTGAAAAAAAAAAAAAACACATGTAAACAAAACTACTTCAACCAGGGGGAAGGGAAGAAAGAGTATAAGACAAATCCTTTATGGGTTAAGGAAAAAAAAAGAGGTGGACATGATACCTAGAAGTCTAGGTAGATGAGCAACTGTTCTACGGCTATGCTGACAGAGCAAGATAGTCAGTTAAAGACTGCATACCAGCGAGCAATCATAGTGACATACTACTAGAATTAGAATTGATATTTTGTTCATTTATGTAGCATTACAGGCAACAAATGGATGATTTGGGAGTAAAAGGAGTTGACTGCAATGGCATGTGGGAAAACCGTGTTACATAGTCATTACTTAAAAATTAAACCAGGAATGTTAAAAGATGATAATTATGCACATCTCTTCTTAGTGTTTTGTGTGGTGGCACTGCAGCTGCAGCTTCAACACATGTCCTTTTTTATCTTCACAATGGCATCACTCTCTTATTGGACATACACAATGAAACTTTTGACTTTTCTTTAAGGTTCATAAGCATATACATTCAATGTGAAAGGTCTTTATCTTCACTCCTGCTAGTGAGTAGATCTCCGTAATTTAGAAATGCAGTTTATTATTATTTTGTTTGAGATTATTAAATGTTATGATGTTTGCATGATTCATTGATTGCATGCATTTGATTTATGGAGGGATATTTGGATGGAAGTGCTCACAGCTGAGTGACTGATGTCAAGGTAATGACCAATATTATTTGTTCTTTTTTTTCCTCTTAAATTTGATGTACTGTGTCATAATCTTCTTAATATATTCATCCAAAACATTTCTGTACTGATGTTTTAAACTCTGTTTAACTTACACTTACAGGCATGTCATTTGTCCTCATTTCAGCTGATCTCTTCGTTACTTGTGTAAATTTGTAAACCCTTTTTACCTTGTTAAACAAAAAAGAAAAAAAAAAGTAATGGTTTGACATTTTAGTGCTTAAGTTATATGATTCTGTCCACATTAATTATGTATACATTTATACTTCTGATTTAATTTCTGATTAAGAAGGAGTAACTGTTTAACTGCAACTTATTACTGTTGTTTAATCATTGCAATGACTAACTGTTTACTATTGTTTAATTGTTGTCTTGCTATGTGACATGGTTTTGAAGAGAGAAATGTCCTTTTTGTCGGTACTTTCTTAGGAATGATAAGGTGTGGAGTCTAAAAAAAGTTGGAGGTGTCTTCTGAGTGTCTTCATTTTGATTTTCATGGCTAGGCAATCCAGGCGGCCTGTAGAGCTCAGGCATGAAAAAAAAGTAAGTTACCATGCAAGTGAAAATCATGATGTCCTGAGATTAATTCTAAACGTATTCATCATTAGGTGGTGATTTTGGAATTGGCATCACAGCGCTGGCTGCAACTGAAAGCAAAATCATGGTCAGTCCAAACCACATGTCAGTGACCTAGATTTGACCTGGGGAAGAGAGGCTGGCTTAACTGACTGCCAAAGGAGTGGAACAAAGAAGTGACAACATCTATACATGTACTTTCATAAATTGCATCTATATGTTGAGTTATAGGGCTTCCTGTCCCCATTCAGCTGTACAGCTGAACAAGGGTCACATTCAAATTGCCATGTCACATGTGTTGCAAGCCCAAATTAGTGATAGACATGGTACTTGTAAGATCTGCACTGAGGCCTAGTGCACTTTAATGTTTTCTTGGCATGCCTTTGGTGTCACCGAATTTCTGGAACATGAGGTGATACTGTTTTCTTCTCAAATTCCTATCAGAGCGTTATGTAATCAATCTGACGAGCCCTGCACATGGTTGAAATCAGATTGGACTCCTAGTGGTGTATTACATATGTACATGTAACCAGTCAGGGGGTTGTGCCTATACAGCTCAAAGCATTGATGTATTTTGCACATCAGTCCAGCAGACATACCACAGCATGTTTCCACTCTTGTGAGCTTAGGGATGGGGACACTTGTGTGTTCTAGAATATAGATCTGGATTGCAGCTGAGAACTGGTGTTTTTAAACCATTGAAGACGTGACCCTTTACCACAAACGGTACACTGAGGCATAACAGTGGCCAGTTTCAGGTCATGATATGAAACTTTTATGTCAATTATACAACAAATCAATGACTACAGGTTTCTTCACAAAGATGTTATCAGCTTCTGAAATTTATTGGTTGGTCATCTGCCATTTTGAAGAAAGAATATGGGCCCTAAGATTAGTCAACTGTATACTAAACATACCATTACAACTTGTCTCTAAGGTTTAAGAGATTACAAGCAGGCATGCATTGGTATAAAAATGATGAAGAGAACATGTTCAGAAATGGCTGTGCCACAAAATTCATGAAAACATTCACTATTAAGGATTAGGCCTGTATAACAAGCATGTTATTTATGGATAAAATATTTTTTTATAGGGATTTGCTCTGTATTCCAAAGCAGCTAGTTGAAGTCCCACAAATTAACAGTATTTCATACATGCTTGTACAGAAGTATGCAACACTCGAACAGAAAATACACCTCATGAAAGTGGAGTGTGGTATGTTCACAGTTACTGTGGTAGCCTGTGTGCTTTTGTTTCTAATTACCATCCCTGAAACCGATCGGTGGTAATTCAGTTCTTGAATTGTTTTTTAAACATGGTCTGTTTGTTTGTATGCATTCATACCTTTTATATCTCATTTCAAAATTTGATGGAACCGCACATGTGGCATAACCACCCCCCAACCCCCCCCCCACCCCCCCCCACACCCACACACACACAATGCAAAGGACCAAAATGTTAAAAACCAAAAAATGAAAGGTTTGACAGAAGCTGTAGTGTTCAGTTCACTGTGCAGGTGCATGCTGGCGAGTCTTTGATGAAACTGGTGGTGGACCTCAAACAGTTTCGGATCCTGAATGACTTCCCATCGGTCAACAACTCCATCACCAGCAACGTCCATCTGTACCAGGACATGCAGAACCAAATTGACGCCAAACTGATGGCCTTGAGAGACGAAATGGCTGCCGACCTTTTTGAGCTGGAGGAGGAGTACTATTCCTCATTGTATAAATGATGAAGTGAAGAGGACGTTTGTGGATGAGGTGTATTGCTTCCTTCCTGAGGGTGAACAAACCGTACAGTGCCCTGCCTCTTGTGGGCTGGAAGTACCTGTCCTCTGCACATTGAGAGGGTACAGTGTCGCACTGGTGCTGGAAGAAGACTGTCTCTGTCTACAAATGAAGATGCAGTGTGAAGTTGCTTTGGAAGTTCCCAGCTGGGTACCTGCATTCGTTTTGCAGATTGTAAGTTTGGGAGCAAGACTGATGGGTGCACATTGTCTTGTATGCAAAGCTGTGGACTAGATTGAGAGTCCATGTGTTTGGATGGCTGGATCATGCCTGATGTCAAAACTGTTCAAGTTTGTTTGAGTTTGGAGAGAGAAAAAAGTGAACTGTGTTGCCTGGTAATGAAATAACGGTCGTATAGCAAAGAGCTGTGCTTGTGACAATTTTGTTTGTTTTTCTACCTCTGGATGTATCCAAATCTGATATATTTTGATTTCGTTTTGGGTTGCCTGAGGATGATTTGAATACATATTTTAATACAGTGTGTTTTATAACGAGATTAGAATCTTTAAAGTGTGGTTTTGTGCATATAGTTTGAGGTAAGTGATTCATCAGTTTTCTACAATGGCGTCCCTGCACTCAGCGGAGCGCGAGCACAAGTTCAGTGTGCACTGTGAAAGACTGAATTCTGTGTGTCGAGTTTGTGGAGAGCGTGTGTTAAGAAAGGAAAAAGATAAACGCTTTTGTGCCAGATTGTGTAAAAAACTATGCTGCTGAGCTATCACGTTGTTACAATTTAGACATTTTGAATGATGAAGAGGGTAAGCAGTCTACAGCCATTTGTATGAAATGTTACAAAAAACTCATGGGGCTAAAACGCGCTACCAACCTTTCTGACTTCAAAACTACGATCGACCGTGTTGCATTTGATATTCAGAAAATGTCAGAAATCTGGACAACTTTCAGTCCAGAGCTGTCAATCAGTCAGTGCAAAGCGTGCAGTCACTTCCAATCAAAATCTAAAGCCGGTCGTCCCCTACGATCGAGAGTAGGGGCCGTGAAAAGATCTGCACAACAAAGTTTTGATCCGGCGGAGTTGCTAGTTGATGAAAGCATGTCAACATCGTTTTGTCAGTCTACATCAACCCCAGTTAAAAAAAAACATACACTTTGCACACAAACATCACCAATCACACCTAAAACGCCACAAGTCATTGATGTTGCTCTATCGCCTTTCCGACATCGGAAGAACAAAATGATCTATAATTTAGACTCAGATGATGAGGATATCGATAAACCGCTCACTGATGAAGAAGAAAAATGACTGACACATTTGGTATGCAGGAAACTGCGACAGTCATGTGACCAGTTAACAGTTAGATGCAAGACAAGGGGTCAGCCAGTTGTGTTGAAAAGGATCCGACAACCCTGCAAATCATCTGCTTTGGCATCATCTCCTCTCAGAAAGAAAAGATCTCACATGGTACAGAAGATCAGAATGAATATTTCAGAAGCAGTAGGGAGGATGTGATCAAACAACATGGATCAGAAATCAAAAGAACCGCTCACACCCACAAACAACAGATTCTTGCTGCTGCTGGATGTGGCTCTGTGAGTTACCAAAAAGCAGTCCTGAGTCTGCACTTAGAACTAGTCGGGTTAAGCTGGACAAAGTACAGACAACAAAAGAGATTTCTCAGAAGTATAGGAGTAAAATTTGACTGTGTAAAGAAAGAAAGACAACAACAGAAAGAAGCTATGTTTGGAGAAATTGACATAGTACAGAGAAAACTCGTTTGTGTTGATGAGAATGGCAGAAAAAAAAAGGATAAAACAATAGGAGAAATCAAAGACATTCCAAGGTGGTAGAAAACCTGTAGCAGCAGCATACAGAGAGAACAAGTTTGACATGGCGTAACAATACAATCCCACAGGATGAGATCTGGGTAAGATAGGGGACCGTGGGGATGGTACATTTAAACTGATGCTTCAGATTCCAAATCTTCACAGTCCAAACTCCAAACACAACACCTGTGTTCTGGCCATTGTAGACTGCAAGGACAGCCCAGACAATTTGAAGAGAATCATGGATCCTTACAAAGAACAGCTTGCGGCGCTAAGTCCTTGGCATGTAGAAAGAAGACAATCAAACTGGGGATTGTGATTTTCTGCTCAAGCTGTATGGTCTGTCCTGTGCTCAGGGGTCACATCCCTGTCTATAGTGCACAGCATCAAAAGCATACACACTCCATCTCATTGTAGAGAAGGCAACATCACACAACGCAGTTTACAGGGCATCAGGAGAGATCACAAAAAATTCAAAAATTCAAAAAAAAAGAAAAAATTGCCAAGCTGGACAATAAATCATCAGAAAGCCTATCATTGACATTACACTCAGCCATGTAGCACCTCCTGTCTGCACATTCTTCTGGGAGTGGTAAAAAAGCACCATGACCTACTGGAAGGCGAGTGTCATTCTCTGGATGAAGAAATCGCAGAATCAATTGCAGCTGAGGACAAACAGGTAGAGACAAAGTTGGCCTTTTCTGACTTTGTTGACAAACTGAAACAGAGTGAATCTTTAGAAGAAGGAAAAAGGCAACTAGATTCAAGAATAGTGTTTACTGAGCCTGAAGATGACAGCACACCCCTGAGTGTTTTCCAGCAGGTGCAACAAAAACTGATGGAGCAGGTAAATGAAAAAGAAGAGATAGAAGACAGGAAATCGCAGCTTGTCCTTCCACGCTTGTCTGGTCCTGTCAACAGCATTTAGATGTTGCCCTGCATCAGCAAAAAATCCACAAGCAGGCCTAGCATGGCAAGTCATTCATTGGCAACCACTGCAACAAATATTTGAAGCCAGAGACAGTTAAGCAAGTGTGTGTGTGTGTGTGTGTGTGTGTGTTTTATTGTAAAGTTTGTATCACAATGCATGTTACATGCATATCAGATTTTTGACTGTTGACCTCTTTATCAGTGGTAGAAATGAAGCATGTTGCATGCACATGTAAAAAGGCATGCCACAAGACAAGTAAATGAAAGTACATCCCCACATCCCCCCCCCCCCCCTCTCCCCCCCCGAGTTACATCTGCCAGCCATCAAACCCCCACTCTCCTCTCCTCTCACACAATATCATCAGCAAGGAAGTCTCACCCCCCCCCCAACCCGACCACACACACATGCCTTCCCTTCATTTCTGTAGGCCATTCTTGCACAGAATAGCTAGCTGTTCAGCTGACCCTGTGTGTTATCAATGTTCAGGTTCCTATGTTAGCTGACACTGAAGACCAAGGTCTGTGTGTGGAGCGAGCACTGGGTTTCTGTTTTGGGGGTCACGGTCAGCCGGAAAACTGTTGACAGCTGGTTCACTAGTCTTCCACAGTTGGATACCCACACGTGTGTGAGCTGCACATGTGTTAGCTATACAGTTCATACTGCTGTCTCTTTGCAGAAACATGGCAGGCACTCTGTGAGTTTGAAGGTCAGCCTGGCTGGCTTGGAATATGCCAAATCACTTAAATTTCTTGTACCCCACAGCTTACACACCATCACCGATCTTCTGAAAAAGCATGTTTGTGTTCGCATGTGCACACACACGCACGCACGCTCTCATGCACACACATGCATGCACATGCTCACAGACATTCACATTTTTTGCAGCATATAATCATACCCAGTGTGTGTACCCAGCTATAGTATGTGTGTGTGTGTGAGAGAGATGAAAAAGTATCAAAGGACTGTGTTTGATTTTGAACTTTATTACAGAAGAAATACAGGGTTAGAATTGTTCGCAAAAAAAGTTAGTTGCTAGTGTGATGCAAAACTTGAGACTTTGGTCATATCATGTGCATGCGGTTGCCGAAGTTCAGCTGCATGAAATTGGCATTGTCAGTTACATGATGCATTTTGGAACAAACAAGCTTTAAACGTTTCTAATCCGACTTTTTTCGTTGTTGTAGTCTGAGCCGAGGCATGTATCAAACTTGTGAACTAGTTAATGAGGGAAAATAATTCATCCATTAAGCACTGATGTGAGTCATTTTTTTTTTTTTTTTTTTTATCGATTTTTGTGTGTATTGTCGTTGTTTTAATGTTTCCTGAACACTTAAGTTCAAAAATTTCATGCTGTTTCTTCGTTCTCTGCAGGAAAATAAACCTAGTTTGGTTATTACACAGAATTGTCTGCAGTTTGCCAATACAGTTAACTCAGGAGTGTATAAGTATTATATTCTTCACACAACAACAACTAATGATCAAACTGACAACCCCACGAGCTGCCAGACCTGCTGTGCACAGCTGACATGAGTTTACTGAGTAAAGCGCGGTCAGCTGGCTGGAAGGGAGCAGCCTGCAGAAAACCACCCTTTGGCCGACATGTTCTCACGGCTTGGCCGTTGCTGCTGCAGGAGAGGCGTTAACCACCCTGCTTCTCAACACTAAATAACTGTCTCTAAACAGCCATGTTGTGTGTATGGCTCATGTTTATACTAGAGTGACCGGAGTTTATCCTTTTTCATGTTTTTAAAGTGAAGTCCCAACAAGGTATTTGATTTTGGTTTACTGAAACAACAGTGCATGTGTGTCAAAACCAATAGAGATGTCTTCCTTTACTTTGGAATGAGCAGTACAATGTTTGGTGTACAACAAAAAGATGTGCAGTCGGTGCAATCGATTAAAAGTAGTCAGGTTTGAATTTCTGAAAATCTGTTAGTGTTCTCTGGTACTCTGATCAACAGTTCATGTAGGTCTTAATTAAAATAATAGGAATGGCGGTTATGTCACTTGTATCTATAGAGAAATAGATTTCAGACATGAAGTTGTGGATGTCCATTCACGTGAGGAAAACATTGGGTATTGTTCCTGTGTTGTTGTAAATGATGATAGTTGGGAACTGAGAGGAAGAGATCATAAAAGTTGAGATTGTGTGTGTGTGTGTGTGGTGTGTGTGTTCATCGATGAGTCACAGAAGAGTACTTTCCCTTTGTTTATAAACAAGGAAGTTTGGTAGAACTGTGTCATGTGTTGAGAGTTTGCAAAACAGATTACATCTGTTGAAGTACAAGGTAAACAATGGGTGTCTGTGTGTTTGCATGAGTTTATATATGTGCACAGGTAGCTTTTGTGTGATGTTTGTGTGAAAGGCCAGTTTGTTTTTAAGTAAATAAAATGAAATGAAAGATACCTTGTCGCCTTCTGTTCAGCTTTTGACCTTGATTTATGGGCAAGCCAATCTGAACTTTTCTTCATGTAGGTAAGAAAAGATGTGTATCTGTATACAAGAATGGTAAATAAAGGGACTGCAATAATTTTGTTTAATAGCCCCTCTGTTTCATTTCAGAATACAGAATCACATAATTTCAGCTTTATCTGGGATGTGGAGCTGAAAGCTTTATAAGACCTTCAAAAGACATCGCAGAATATTTTGTATTTTAATTTGATGATGGTGTCCATTTTTTCTTCAGTTTTAAGAGTTCATGAATGTAACTGCGTCATAACGGACAGATGACATATCTTCTGTTGTTTTTAAGCGGTGATTTGTGTCAAATTTTTCACATTTAAACATATATATCTTCATGTATTCACATATAAACAAAACATTCAGCAGGTTTTGAATTTCTGAAATCTGTTAGTGTTCTCTGGTACTCTGATCAAACAGGTTCATGTAGGTCTTAATTAAAATAATAGGAATGGCGGTTTATGTCACTTGTATATCTATAGAGAAATAGATTTCAGACATGAAGTTGTGGATGTCCATTCACGTGAGGAAAAACATTGGGTATTGTCCTGTGTTGTAAATGATGATAGTTGGGAACTGAGAGAAGAGATATCATAAAAGTTGAGATTGTGGTGTGTGTGTGTGTGTGTTCATCGATGAGTCACAGAAGAGTACTTTTCCTTTGTTTATAAACAAGGAAGTTTGGTAGAACTGTGTCATGTGTGAGAGTTTGCAAAACAGATTACATCTGTTGAAGTACAAGGTAAACAATGGGTGTCTGTGTGTTTGCATGAGTTTTTATATATGTGCACAGGTAGCTTTTGTGTGATGTTTGTGTGAAAGGCCAGTTTGTTTTAAGTAAATAAAATGAAATGAAAGATACCTTGTCGCCTTCTGTTCAGCTTTTGACCTTGATTTATGGGCAAGCCAATCTGAACTTTTCTTCATGTAGGTAAGAAAAGATGTGTATCTGTATACAAGAATGGTAAATAAAGGGACTGCAATAATTTTGTTTAATAGCCCCTCTGTTTCATTTCAGAATACAGAATCACATAATTTCAGCTTTATCTGGGATGTGGAGCTGAAAGCTTTATAAGACCTTCAAAAGACATCGCAGAATATTTTGTATTTTAATTTGATGATGGTGTCCATTTTTTCTTCAGTTTTAAGAGTTCATGAATGTAACTGCGTCATAACGGAACAGATGACATATCTTCTGTTGTTTAAGCGGTGATTTGTGTCAAATTTTTCACATTTAAACATATATATCTTCATGTATTCACATATAAACAAAACATTTCAAGCATTCTTTCATGATACATTTCAATTGTTTCTAAACGGCATTGTCAGCAGGAACCGGTCTAAGTTTCCATTTTGTTTATAGCTGTCATCTGTATGCTTTATATACATGTGTGTTTGAGTGTGTTCGTTCAAAGCAGAATCTTTCAGAACCATATTTCCAACAGATTCATTTTGTTCCTAGGACAATCATGAGACTTCTCTTTATATCATCTTCTTTAATTTCTTCTTTAGAAACATTTTTATGTTGTTGTCATTTTGCTCTCATTTTCTTCTTTGTTTTCTAGTCACACTGCATCAACACCACTCATTCCGGGGGCGCGGAAATAGCTCAGTTGGTAGAGCGCTGGACTCGTGATCCTGAGGTTGCGGGTTCGAATTTCGGTACGGGGGGGGGGGGATTTTTCCCTCGGAGTTAACATTGGTTCTGACTCCATTCCCCATACAGTCCTTCGAATGAGACTATAAACCGAGGTTCTGTGTGAACGCACACAACATCTTGCGCACACATAAAATCCCATCACCAAGTTTCGGAAGAGAAGGCCAGTTTGGCCGTTGGTATGGATGGCACGTTACACATAGCATGCACCCTACGCGAGAAATGGAAAGAATGAAGGAAAAAAAGGAAATTGAGTAAACAATACTGACCGAATGACTGAATGATGCGCCGGCAGGCAGCTCTTCAGTCAGCACTACCCAAGTAGGCAGCCCATTGTGTAAACGACAGTGTTTATTACATTATATGTAAAGCACTTAGAGCCCTAACCTTTAGAAAATAGGCGCTATATAAAATTAACATTATTATTATTATTATGGATCCCCTATCTTCAGAAAATATCTCGGTCCTTTGAATGAGACTATAAACCTGAAGTTCCATGAGTGAACCGACACACACCATCTTGCACACTTGTAAAAAATGTCATCACCAACTTTTGGAATCTCTGGCATACAAGGCTTTGTATGCTGACCTCTGTTCGAAACTCTCATCCTATCAGAAAATTTTCACTGACGGTTCCAAGTCTGAAGATGGAGTGGCCTGTGCAGCCTACTGCCCTGGTGTTCCTTCTCAAATACTGTTAGAACATATTCCTTCAGACGCCTCTGCTTACTCTGCTGAACTTACAGCTCTGGTTCTGGCACTACGGATAATCTCCCAATCTACGAAGAGGGACTTTCTGGTTTTGTCGGATTCACTGTCAGCTTTGGAGGCCATAGCTGGCCGCAACCTTCAGCACCCCGAACTTTTACACTTTTTTGAACTTTTTACCAAGTTGAAAGTGGAGGGTTACAACATTCTTTTGGCTTGGGTTCCTGGTCATGTTGGCATCGGAGGGGAACGAAATGGTGGATCGTTTGGCCAAGAATGCCACAAGAGAGAAACTGTCAAACACACCTATCCCCTGCTCAGATTTGAAACCCAAAATTAACGATTATGTCAGAGACCTCTGGCAGGAGGAGACTGGAATACACAGACAGACAACAAAACTTTCAGATCCGTCCAAACCTAAAGGAGTTCCTCTCATCTTCGTCTGGTGGTCGTAAAGAAGAAACAGTTCTGTGCCGGCTGCACACCGGCCATTCGTATTTTACCCATTCCTACCTTTTAAAGAGTGAAGAAGCTCCTTGGCGCATTCCGTGTCATGTGCCACTCACAATGAAACATATTCTTTTAGAGTGTTGGGGATTTGCACGATGTGAGACACAAACATTTTACAGCAGATTCCATGAAAACCTGTTCAGAGATGTTCCGCCTGACGCGATCTTTGAGTTCTTGAAAGAGGTTAACATTTTTCATCGGATCTGAGATTTTACAGTGGAAAGATTTTTAACAAAGTTTTGGATGAGATTTTAGATGATGTCTTTTAAAGAATTGTGTGGATGAATGACCTGTGAGTTGATTTTAACGTGGTGACAGCCCTGATATGGCCCTTTGCAGTCGGCTGGGCTATAAGCAACATTATCTTATCTTATCTTAACTTTTGGAAGAGAAAGCCAGTTTGACTGTTGGTACTGATGACGCGTTACACATAGAATTCATCCTGCATGAACAATTGAAAGAATGACAGAAGAAAATTGAGGGGCTGATACTGACTACATGACATGGCAAACGACTGAATGAACTGTCAGCAGGTAGCTCCTCAGCTGGCTCTACCCAGTGGGCAACCTGATGTGCAGACGAAGGCGTGGATTGTAAAGCACTTAGAGTTTGGTCTCTGAGGATATGCACTATGCAATTACTCTTTACAATGATAATAACAATCTATGAAAAACACTGTAGCCAAAAAGTATGAAACCTCACATAAACCAGAGCAAACAAAAGACAGGGTAACTTGTAATTAAATCTGGAAATTTAATCCTCTGTGCACAGACAGAAAAAAGAACCAAAACAAAAATATATATTTATATATATATTATTTAAAACATTTAAGGGTGACAACAACAACAAAAAAAAATTAAACAGATGACATGGAAGTTAGACAAAAAAAAAAAATTAAACAGATGACATAGAAGTTAAACAGTTTTAAATTTTCTAGTGAAAAAAAAAAGGAGTGCTAGACTTTAGGTAGATTCATGTATGTGGCAAACAGAAAATTCAAAATGTAAAAAATTCTTCCATGGAAAAGAAAATATCACAGTTGAGTGAGTCCCAGAAATATTCACTGGACAGACAATAAATGGATGACGCCTACTCACATTCTCTGAATTATGACTGGTGTGAATTTGCTGAAGGCACACCACAAAGAAAAAGAAAAAAGAAAAACCCTGTAGCAAGAGAAAATTGTGAAAAGACTTTACAGATCAACCGCTCACATAGGTAGAAAAACAGTGAACGACAGTAAAGGAAGATGAAAAGAATGAGAGGCGGAGTTCAACAGACAGAAAGAGAGGAAATTACACGCACAAAAATTTCATCAGGAGGGGACACAATTTATTTCTGAAAGAACCCCGACAACCCCTCCCCCCACCCCTCCCCCCAGGGATAAAGGCTAATCTCAAAGATATTTCTTTCTGCATTTCTATGCCATTCTTCCAAATAAATACATGCAAAGTAAGACATTCTGGGGTGAAAATACTGTGCGATGGCCACATCTTAAAAAGCTTGAAAAATACGCTTAACAATGATATAAAGGAATACTGTGGGCAAGAAACAAATGCAATCAACCCCCCTCACACCAAAGGGTGAAAATGAATTGATCAAAACGCTTGCTGGATGGACGATGAAAATATGATGGACGGCAGAGGAAAAAGGTTGATCACAATATACAGTAACACTGTTTCTTGTATCTGATCAGTAACATTTTTATGTATCTGATTAGTTTGTTGTCATGTGTAAGATCCGGAAAATATGAAATACTGCAGCAGTTCTTGACTCAGCTATTTTTGAAGATGGATTACTTTCAACAACAACAACAAAATCACTTCCTGAGCATATTCCTCAAGTATATTTAAAAACATCATTTACAGCATCATGTTAAAAAAAAAACATCTTCAAAACATCTTCAAAATTTGATTAAAATAAATTTAAATCATATACCCCCCCCCCCCCCCCCCCCCCCTTTTTTTTTTTCTTTGCACACCAATCTAATTGACCTGCAGTACAGTTTTGATTTATGCGCATGTTTGAAAATTGATGTTCATTCACTCTGGACTTCGTTGTTGATGATAACTGCATTCTTTCACAGACTCTGGTCCCTCCTGCCGTGCCGTGTAGAAAGGAAACGAACACATGAGATCTTTGTAGACTAACAGCATACTAACACTGTGCTGTAACTTCAGTCAATCTCTCCCTCACAAGGACGAGATTTTTCTGGCCACAAGTGTGCTTAGTTTAGTTAACTGTTCTTCTAGATGGTGAAGGTGTTCGTATTGTTGTTCTACGCGTGAAGGTGTGGATATTTACTGTTTACAGGAGGTGAATGTGTTGGTAATTGTTGTAGGTGGGAAAGGAGAAAGGTGTTGGTAATTGTTGTTCTGGGTGATAAAGGTGTATGTAATTATTGTTACAGGTATCAAAGAAGTTGTTAATTGTTGTTATAGGTGGGAAAGGTGCTGGTAGTTGTAGTTTCAGATGGTTAAGGTGCAGGTAATTATTATTACAGGTATCGAAGGCATTGGTTATTGTTTTAATAGGTGGTGAAGGTGCTAGTAATTGTTCTAGGTGGTGAAGGTGGCGGCACCTACACTGGTGATTAAGGTGTTGGTAATTAGTGTTATTGGTGGTGGAAGTATTGGTGATGGAGAGTGTATATGCTAGCCTTTTGTGCGTTGTGTTTTCATATGCACATTTTTCATACTTGCATCCATTTCCTTTCCAGTTCAGTCCAAGTGAGATTCTGGGAGGAGACTTCACAAGGAGTGCGTGCATGTTGTGTGTGAGACAAAGAGAGAGAGAGAGGGAGTGTGTGTGTGTGTGTGTGTGTGTGTGAGTACATGCATGCATTTCATGTGCATAATGCATGCGAGCATGCTCTTTCAATCTAATTCGAGCGAACCTCATGTAAAGGCCTCCCAAAGGCATGACCCTGCAGGTCCCCTGGGAGACGTGGGCCAGCCGGCCATGATGTGTGTGGCAGTGGGCGGGGGCGGAGGACGTCTATTTCGCCTGGACGCTGGGCTTACGGATCATGGCTTTCCCCGCCCCTAGCTTGCCCAGGGCTTGTTCACAGGGGTCCATAATGTCCTGTATGACAGAGGGTCAGCGTGTTAGAACTGATCATCCGGCATGTTGTCCTTCTGCACTCTGAAAGAGAATTCAGCACATGCTGTAGTGTCTCAACTGTCAGTTACTATAATCATCCTTGCCAACTGATGTGATAAGCAGAGAGAAAGTTGTAGAGTCAACTTGTTTTCTTTTACACAAATCGTCATTTATAATCACACGCTGAAGTCTTGGACAGAAGAGTCATTTTCCACCATGAAAAGTTCTGGTCATTTATTTTATTTTTTTTTTTATAGAAATTGAGGTTATGATTATAAAGCATTGTAACATCGACTATCATTTATAATTACAAACTAAAATCATCAACAAATAGGACTGTGTCAATATCAACTATCATTTATAGATTAAGGTATCAATATCAGCCATCTTTATCTCGTGGCAAACTGATGTGACAATGTCCAGTATTAACTGTGATTTATAAACTTATTCCTTAAAGACTTAATACCATAGTCAGCATCAACTGTACATTACAGTTGCAAACTGATGATGAAAACACCTTAATAAAGAAAGGACTGGTATCATGTTCAGCATCAACTGTATGTTATTGTTGCCAACTGAAGGTGTTAACAAAGGGTTAAAGTCCTAGTACCAAGTGTCATTTTCAGTTAAGCATAGATGGCCACCCCCACCTCTACTCCCCCCTTAAAAAAAAACTTTGGCATTCACCAAAGAAAGAAAGGATTTACATAATTTCAGATAAATAAACCGGCAGGGGTTTAAACAATTACTGGATAATGAACTGATTTTATGATTTCAGCAACTTTAAAACCAGGATCCCACGTCAACCCTTCATGCCTCAGTTGGGTCCATCAACTGCACACTAAACTTACAAAAACCAGTGCAAAGCAATACAGCAAACTAGTCCCTTCCTCTGCCCCTCTAATGATTACTTCTGACAAGCTACATGTGAGACTCTTGCCATTTACTGTTTGATGAACTTTAAAATTTAAAAAAAGTAAATGAGTAGGGAACATTTAATGCCTGTCACAATAAAGAAACGTAACAGCCTACATGTGAGACTCTTGTTAATTACTATTCAATGAAATTTAAAATTTCAATGAAGTAAATAAATAGGGAACATCTAACGCCTATCACAACAAAGAAGCAAAAGGTTGTTGGACAGTGATCAGAATGGGAAAAAGAGTTGAGAAGATGCCTTCCATTTGACTTCAACCTGTTGCTCAAGGGATGATAGCGAGAGATTCAAAGACAGTGTGAAAAGATTTTGAGTCATATCAACAAGTCGGACTGCTAAGATTACAGCACACATAGGATTTTGTTTTGAGATATATAGGCGACTAAACAATTCTTTTTCACAGAAGAATCGTTTTCCAATAGCCTTTCATTATTGTGATTGCTGAATGTGATTTCATAGTCGATGTCTTTTTCACTCTTCTAACTCCTTGGTTTAACCAAGAGCATCTTCGCATCATGAGCGTAGGGACTGGTTAGGGTAATGATCTGGATGCAGTTTTCAAATTATCTTGTCATTACACACACTCTGTGTCATTCATTGTTCACAGGTTGCAGACTGAGACCAGCGTAAGAGGAAGGAAAATGGTATTTTCAACTAACCCAATGGTTTGGGTCCACCGGAATAGTTTATTGTTTAGAGTTTGTGTCCCCCAAACTGAGGACGTTCAAGAACTAGCATCCTTTCCTCACACTGTTCTAATCTAAAGCTAAACTAAAACTAAAATTCCCAGCTATTTTACTTCATGTTATACCTTCAACCACTCAAACTAGTGAGCTAAGCAAGCTGTTTATCAATATACTTAGCACATGTTCACACTATACACATTTTGTGTGTGTGTTTACAACGTCTTAAGCTTCTCCTGTGTGAGGTGTTGATTTCAGCAAGCAAAACTCAATCCCAGGGATTTAAAGGGGAAAAAAAAATTCTTCTTTTGGATGCGTTCTTGGCCAGTTAGTCAACAGCTTCGCCTGACCTTGACCTAAAAGGTTATGTCAGTGTGTTACAAGGAATGGGAATTGTGTACAGTCACAGCGAGTCTCTAGTATTTTTTGTAGAATGATCTTCATTCTTCTGAAATTCAGATCACTTGAAAGCAACATTTAACTTGAAAGCATTGTGCTTATGTTCAGACAATGATGCACCAACTACAAACTGTGAGTTTCTGAAGGTATAACTTAAATGGAAGATGGATCTCTTTCCATGCACAAGTTTGCTTGAATCTGAGGGAAAAAAAAACAGGGTCATCAACCTGACCATTTAACAATACTCAGTTCTTTCCCTAAGCCTGCAAACCGTGTAAGTTTCTCACTGACAGTATTGCTTCAAGACAGACCATAGATCGCTCTGTCCCTAAAGATGATTGCTGAATGAAGGTGATTCTCCTTTTGAGAGGTGATCAAACTTGTGATAGATAAAGGATCTGACACTGAACTAAGTTTATGCATGAGTGGAAAATTACTTTGATGGAAAACTCATTTAGTTCTTCCCTATGCATCATTGAAGGACATGACAGCACAAACATAGGAAAGAGGCACCACTACCTTTCAAATTCTTTTTTTTGTTAAAATCTAGAGAACTTTTTTGTGTGACTTGCTGACATTTCTAAGCAGTCTTGAAAAATTTGTTTCAACATTTTGAAAGTAAACATAATTAACTTATGGATCATGTGTAGAATGGTCAATATGTGTTCACCTGCTAAAGTTGTATGATGAGATGAAGGGGAGTGAGTTTTTTTTTACGAACTGCCACGGAGTCAAATATTGGGTAAAATATACGTGAGTGTAATGCAAAAGTTGAAAAATTTTTTTTTTGGTCACAACAGTTTATATCACTAACAGATACATGGGCCAGTGCAACAACAATGACAAAAAAGGTTAAAAGTTAGCACTATGATTCTTTTTCTTAAAAGTACATGTTCTATGTTAAGAAAATTAGTAAAAGTAATGATGATTACCATTATTCATCAGTAACAAAACTGCTTCGATCAATATCATCACATTATTAACAACTGATCTTATCAACAACAGAAGTACAACCAATGTATTAAAATGCATGCTTTCACTGACAGCCATCCTATTTGTCATTGATATACATCATTTCAATGTACACAGCACACAGGAGAGAGCACACCTCCACAAAGACTGTACAAATCCTGGAGCTATCCTCCGAGTCAGTTCATGAATTAAATTACTTCTTCCCTCGAGGGGAAGTAATAGGTAGAGACTGCTGAAAGAGTTACTTCCTATATGCTTTTGGGACATGAGATATAGAAACTATAAAACATCAATGTTTAAGACATTTACAGTAAAGACAGCAAATTATTACCTGCTCAATCAAAAAAGTAAAACAACCATCAAATCTTAAATACAGTAACAAACAAAATAGCAAAAACAAAAAGCGCAACGTTCTTTGCACAATTATAGCTGAAAAAAAAAAAAAACAGTAGTAAGCAAACAAAGACATCTAAGGTTATCAACAACTACTCTCATGCCAGCAACCAAGACATTTTTTTTTTCAACAGATATTATCAAATACTTAACAACATTAAATACATTAGCTTATCAAAGCAAGGTTTAATTTAATCCAAAATGTCTTCCATAAACAGTCATAAATGTCAAAGTGAAAAAATGGTAGCAATATCATTAATAATAACAAAAAAACAATTGTTAGAAAAAAGTTTCTAGTATCATCTTATTTGGAACAAAATTGTCAGATCTTCTTTAACATAACTGAAGTCATCTGAAAAATGTACAAATCATTAATCAATGTTGACTACTATATACATAACAAAGTCACAGACACGTAAAGCAAAAAAAAAAAAAAAAAAAAGGGACACTTCAAACACAACTACTTACATTTACACAGAAACTACATCACCATGACATAAAAGATACAAAATTCAACCACGATAAGACTTCATTAAACATTCAACAACAACAGTAATACACTACTGATATTAAAATAAATTCTCATC
>JADBJO010000346.1:676231-721231 GCA_016801955.1 Conus betulinus | reverse complement strand
GTGTGTGTGTGTGTGTGTGTGTGTGCGTGCGCATGTGCGTGCATGCATGTGTGCGTGTGTGTGTGCGTTAGTGTGTGTATATGTGTGTGTGTGTGCACACACATGCACCCCTGCTCAAATTGTTTGTACATATCTGCATTTACAAAAAGTGGTGAATGTAAGCATGGACCTATAGGCAGACATGTGGTTGTGTCATACTGCTTGATTTCCGGCTAAGCAGCAAAACCAATCTGGTAACTGCCAATGAACAAAACTGAATAAAAACTGAAGACGAATTTTGTCCCCCATCTTTTTTTGCAACAACATGCAAGGGTGTAGGAAAAAGGTACAAAACCAACAAAAAAAAAAAGCATCCAAGTACACACGCAGACACAAAAAGGCGGTACGTTTCAAAAAGCCAGCAAACTGCAACCACGCAGCTCCCGTATTTGGATGTACACATCACACACTGGCACACCTACACCAGCCAGCTGCGGCGTCTTCGTCTAATAAAACAAGACGCAGAAAGAGGCGGTCACACTGGTGGCAGAAAAAGGGGAGTGAAGGGTACGGAGAAAGCGATTCTGGCAAAACAGCGCACACAACTCATTTCTCCCCCACCCCCCCTTTTTATTCAGGGTATGGGGATGCACACAGATACACCAATCAAAGCGAGAGGCGCCCACACAAGGCCGATCATTGGCTGGCTGGGTGGTCTCACCTTGTTCTTGTGGTACTTGGACTTCATCTCACGCAGCAGTTTGCTGACGTCATAACTCACTAGGTCCTTGCAGATATCCTCTGAGATCACCAACACAATGCATCCTAAAGGTGCTGCTACATCAACTGCTTCAACCGTATGTGTTGTGGAAGGTGGTTCCAGCCCTAATAAAACTGAATATGTATCTGAAATCACTGACCGCATCTGACTCGATCTTCTTCTTCTGCGTACGCAGGCTGATGCTCCTGCGGACACTGCCTATATGGACAGGCAAGTATCAATTCCATCTGCCCAACAAAGGGAGAGGAGTCTTGTGTGTATGAGCATTTCTTATCCCGCCATTAAGGCAGCCATACTCCATCTTTGGGGAAGTCTGACTTTATCAATCTGGTCAAAACGCAGCGTATTTCTTCTTCCAGTTGTGAGTAATGGGTTGTTTATATTTTGCATGCTTTTTCCCTCTAGTTTTTGGCTTATTTTTTCTTTTCTTTTTCCTTATTAAAAAAAAGGTTTATTTACAGTACACATTTGTATTTGTGCTCAGTTTGTTCATAATGTGCAATTTGTATCAGTGACCAGAGAGAGCTAGATATAAACATGCATTACCTATACTTACTTATCCCATCATCCTCTTTAAACAAAATCTTGTTTTAAAAAAATCTGAAAATTTATGTAATAAATCTGCCAAACATGAACAAACGAATGACTAGACAAAATACAATTTGTTTCAATCTTTTAGGTTTTCTTCAGGCAAGATAAACAACACTCAGGACAATGAAAATGATGAACTCAACACCCATCTTATGCCGAATTTGACCTGATAAGTGACTCCTCTTTCTTCCTTTTCGTTGTCCCGAGTGTTGTTTATTTTGCCTGCAGATGATCTAAAGTCCAAATGTGTCATGTTTGTGTCTTGTGATTCATTTGTTCATGTTTGGCAGAGTTATTACATAAACTTAAGATCTGTTCAGATTTCCGCCTGCAGTTGCCTCCCTTGCAACTGACCAAAATCTTGTTCGTTTATTCGTTCATATCTTTTAGTTTATGCAAGACGAAATTTAGATTTCCTTCATTTTGTTTCATCTTTTAGTTTTCTTCGGTCATGGCAAATGCAGCAGCTGCTGTTTCAACCAAATGGCCGAATCCCTAGAGTCATGTTTTTTTTGCAGGCCTGTGAACTTTTGATCTTGTGATTCATTTGCATGTTTGGCAGAGTTATTACATAAACTTTAAGATCTGTTCAGATTTCCGCCTGCAGTTGCCTCCCTTTGCAACTGACCAAAATCTTGTTCGTTTATTCATATCTTTTAGTTTACGGTCATGCAAATGCAGCATGCTGTATTCCAAATGGACGAATCCCTCCTGTCAGAGTCTGTTTTTTTAGGCTGTGAACTTGATCTTGATACATGGCCAACACTCAGCTCAGTCAGAATACATAAATTAGAAAAAACTACTTGTAATCAATACACAACACTGACAAAGCCTGGTGCAGGAAACGATATCCAGTACAACAATCCACCCCCAAAAGGGAAGCAACTCTGTGTCTTTAAATTTGGACTGCACCTCTTCCAGCTTTCGCACCTCTTCCAGCTTTCACAGCCACCTACTAGAGCAGTTGAAACATCGTCATCAGACTGTTAGTGGACTGCCTGATTTGTTTTAGCCGCATCCTGTCGCTGACAATGTGCGTAATTCGGACAAGTGTTCAAACATTCCTTCCTAGCCTGACATGTAAAACAGCTGTGATAACAAAGACATGGCACTGTGTTGAGTGTGTGTGTGTGTGTGTGTGTGTGTGTGTGTGTGTGTGTGCGCGTGCGCGCGCGCATGTGCGTGAGTGTTTGTGTGTGTGTGTGTGTGCGTGAGTGTTTGTGTGTGTGTGTGTGTGTGTGTGTGTGTGTGTGTGTGTGTGTGTGTGTGTGTGTGTGTACACCCTTTCATGAAACAGACAAACACAAACAAAAAAAAATCATCTCTTCGCCACCAAACATCTCCTCTCCCTAAAACAAAACAGAAAAACTCAAAACAACCTCCAGTTTCCCCTCCGCCTTGTGTCCATCCCTCCCCATCCCCACCCCTTCATATTTCCCCGTCCCCTCACCCCACCCCCAAAAATGTCACTGACCATATTCACAGAGCTCCATGATAAGGTTGACTATGGCCTCCACCACCTCAGCATTGTCGCGGTGGAGCTCATAGGCCTTGATGATGATGGGGATGCCGGCGGGTTGCTCGTCAGAGGGCGTGTCGCTGGTCAGCACTCTATAGGCACACTCCTCTGTCACAAGCAGACTCACATTCAGGTCATTGACGAGCTGAAGGGTCAGGAAGGTCAAAGATCAGCTAATTTTTTTTTGTATACTAACCTATTTGGGATGGACACAGCCTTGTAAAATAATAAGCCTCAAAGAAAAAGCTTCACGGGAATCAATTCTTGACAGTTTTTTTTTAATTAAAAGAAAAAAAAAAATTTTTTTGAGCAACAACCTTGCTGAATAAGTCTCAAATAAAAGCTTAACAGGAATTAACTCTCAACAGTTTTTTTTTCCAGGTGGGGGGGGGGGGGGGGGGGGGGGGGGGGGGGGGGGGAGAGTGCACACATGTGCATGTGCAAGTGCAATTTCTGTAATGTCCCTCTTTTCCAACAGATCCCAACACACACACACACACACATACAAAACACACACACACACACACACACACACACACACACACACACACACACACACATGCACACACACACACACACACACACACACACACACACACACACTCTCTTTTGCACCTTTCTACTGCACTGGTTAGATCAAAATTAAACGTATGCACACGAGGTGTTTTTCAGTGCACCCAAATACTTATTGAAAAAACTTCAAAGTATTGATTCCAATGCATATAAGATAGCCATGGGACTACCAGTCTGTGCCTCTTGTACAAAAAGCATACAGTGCTGCTGGGATATTATCACTGGAAGAATATAGGAATCTTGCATGCACCAAATTTGTTATAAGAAGTTTTACTATAGACAACACTATAGGCCCTGAAATAAATATTAAATCGGACACTGATTTCCCAAAAGGGCTAAAAATTTATCATCTCAAATGACTCTAAGACTATATACTTCCTCGATTTTAGAATCCTCAGATATCAAACTAACATCTATTACAAAAAGATCTGTTGTGTTTCCTATCCCTCCCTGGAAACTAATATGGGCACATTTTGATACTGAGCATACAGATTTAACAAAGATTGCAAATACTATTTGTTATTATCCAATATCAAAATGCATCTGCATGATCACTATTCCAACCATTTGAAGATATACACTGATGGATCCCTAATCAATGAACACACAGGTGCAGCATACATTATCTCAGGTCTTAACAAAGGAAAAGTCCTATTTTCTCGGAAAAAAAAAAAAATCTATATTCACTGCTGAGTTAACTGCTATAATTATAGCTTTAAAGTTTATTTGATTACCCTCAAAATTTATTTAAAGTTGTTTTATGTGTAGATTCCAAGTCAGTTCTTACTGCAATGAAGAATTTTAAATTAAAAGTTCGACCTGAGATGATCATTGAAATAAATAATTTAGTACATTTCCTGTCAGTCAGAGACACTGAAATAACATTTCTTTGGGTGCCCTCCCACTGTGGGTTATATTATAATGAAAAGGTTGATGTTCTAGCAAAGAGAGGAGCAAAACGATCATCAGATTCGCATTTTTTGAACTTCTCTATATCAGTGCAAGAGTGCTATACTTTATCAGAAAAAGTACAATTTTCTAATTTTCATTTGATAGAAAGAGAAAACCGAGTGTCTTGGTTTACACGATGAAATGAAAAATATTCATGAAAAGTTAAGTAAGTACGATCAAAACATTTATCGTAGACGACAGATAAGTTCCTGATCTGTAGATGGAAAACTGGATTGTTTTAAAACAAAGTATGTCAAAAATATTCATTGTATATGTGGTCATAGCATATCAACTGATCACATTCTTCTGTGTACATTAATGAAAAAATTCATTCCAAATACGCCTGTACAGCCTATTCAAAATGTTTTCCTGTCAGCAAGTGAAACATACCTTTTCTTTTTGCACTTAGCTAAAAGTCCAATTGGCAAGTACTTATAATAGATAATAGTCAGTTTTGAGAAAAGATGAGGTTTTTTGTGGGTTTTTTTTTTTGGGGTGGGGTGGGTGTAGGGGTGGGGGGTGGGTTTCATCTTTGGTTAAGTGGACTTTCCATTTTTGTGTCATAGCTGTAGATAAGTTAATTCTTTTGACTTGTTGTGTTTAGCCTTTTTTCCGGCCCTGATTTTTTTTTTTTTTTGGTCTAATATCACGTAATGTGGAAAGACGTAAAACAAAACAACAACAACAACACACACACACACACACACACACACACACACACACACACACACACACACACATACACACAAACATAAACAGACACACACAGACACAGACACACACACACACACACACACACACACACACACACACACTCACACACACACACACACACACACACACACACACACACACACACACACACACACATCCCTGTGAAGGGCACCGACCATTGGGCTCCACCAGCGTGGACAACACCATGCAGATGTTCTTCACCACCTTGGCGTTCCTCACGTGCGTGTCCAGGGCCTGCACAAGGCTGCCCACCCCGTCCAGCGAGTTGATGGTCTCAAAGCAGCTGTCTGCCACCGTCAACAAGCGAGTCTTTATTTTGTCTGACATTTAACCTTTGCAGAGCTTTCTGGGTAGCACATGACCCAGAGACACAATAAAACCACAACAGTTCTGACCTGTTCAAAAATAATCCATGAAAATGTTGGTATTTGTCATTAGAAACTACCTGTCATCCAATCTGTAATTTTCTGAGTGAAAAAGAAAAAAGAAATAGAATCTATCTGTCATCCAATATGTACTTTTCTGAGTGAAAAAGAAAAAGAAATAGAATCTATCTGTCATCCAATATGTACTTTTCTGAGTGAAAATGAAAAAGAAATAGAATCTGTCTGTCATCCAATATGTACTTTTCTGAGTGAAAATGAAAAAAGAAATAGAATCTGTCTGTCATCCAATTTGTACTTTTCTGAGTGAAAATGAAAAAGAAATAGAATCTGTCTGTCATCCAATATGTACTTTTCTGAGTGAAAAAGAAAAAGAAATAGAATCTATCTGTCATCCAATATGTACTTTTCTGAGTGAAAAAGAAAAAGAAATAGAATCTGTCTGTCATCCAATTTGTACTTTTCTGAGTGAAAATGAAAAAGAAAAATTGATCGATTATCCAATCTGAACTATACTCTTTCAATGACACATGTCCTACAGGACCGATACTCTAAACTCTTTACCAGATGCTGCTTTTGACTCCACACTCTTAATTCATGATGCAGATCTCTCACGACTTACACCATTTCCTTGAAGTCTTTACCATGTCTCACACTCTTCTGAAAATGCATGTTTTTCTCTGAATGAAAGCTAAACAGACTTTACCTTTGCTCAAGGTCACTCGACAGTCAGCTCACTTGGCATGGACACAGATGTCATCAAGACTCCCTGTCAAAACATCGTCCTCCCAGATACATGTGGAGGGTGATCGTCCCCAGACACAGACACTAAAAAGCTCTGGATCTGACGGACATGAAGGACTGGAAAACTTTTTTTTTTTGCTGTCCCAACCTCTGCGCCACCTCAGAGGCAGTGCACCCATGCAGCTCGTTCCGGCACCCTCGTCCACAGCCAGAGCCTGGTCGGCCTCACTGCAGGCCCGGAGGAGGACACTGCACTGCTGCGAGTCACTTTGGTGGTGTTCAATGGCGCCTGTTCTGATCTAACATGCGCAGGATATCACTACTAAGCCCCCTACTGACGACAATAATTGCTCAGTCACGGAGCCGGCATGAGTGGAAAAGTTACCTTGATGGCCCAGGACTCACAAAGTTCCTGACTTGCCTGAACATCCGTCAACGGCTCCCCTACCGCCTGAGGTTATGGGGAAGTGATGTAGTCAGCACCCCTCTAAAAAAACACTGCCCAGACTCTTGTCACTGACTCACCGTCCAGACACAAGGACACCAAGGCTGCAGCAGCTGCTTCGGCAACCTCAGAGGACGTGGAATGGTTCTGCAGTGCCAAGCACACTTCACGTACTGCATTCTCCCCAGCGGCTATTTTAAGGTTGTCCTCTGCAAAGCCACAACAATTTTCTTGGTTAGAACAAAAGATTGTTCCACATTCCTGTGTTCCTAATTACTGGTTTAGTGTGGCTTTTTTTTTCATACCTGAGAATCTCATAAAGACAAGTTGAAGTGCTTCAGTCCACTGACAAAAATGTCTGGTGACCAAATTTGATTCGAGCAAGTGACCGAAGAATGGGAACTAGCATCTGTTCAACAACAAATCCTGAACATTTTTTTTACCCTAGTTCTCCTGCCTGTTTCCAGTCTCCAGTCTGAACTATGGTCACCCTAGTTTCCCTGCCAGCCCCCCCCCCCCCCCCCCCCCCCCCCCCCCCCCCCCTTAGAATGCCCCTGAGGAAGAAAGAAAACAAGAGAGAGACAGACAGACTGACTGACTCAAACAAGAATCACACACCTGTAAAGTGAGTTTGAGAGAAAAAAAAACAGAAAGAGTGAGACTCACAGACCGAGATGTGAGTATCCAAAAAAGAGTGTGAGACAGACAGACTGAGAATGGGTGTCAGACAGACAGATGGAGACAGGAGATTAAAAAAAAGATCTTCAGACTGTCTGAAAAAAGAGAGAAAATGTGAGACAGACAGACTGAGGTGGGAGACAGACATCTTCAAACAAAGGGACCAAGAAAGAGAGAAAGTGACCAACAGACAGGCTGAGATGGGGAGTACAAATCTTCAGACAGAGGGTCTGAGAACAACAGAAAGCATATGACAGGCAGACAAGATGAGGGGTGGGGGAAGCAGGGGGGGGGGGGGGGGGGGGGTAGAGTGCACATCTTGAAACAGACAGTCAAAGAAGGAAAGCGAGGGACAAACAGACATGGCCAGATAGCAGAGAGTTTTACAAATTTTCACACACACACACACACACACACACACACACACACACACACACACAAAAGAAAAGAGAACTAACCCAGGATGGTGAGCCCCCAGATGGCGTTGCAGCAGGCGGCTGCCACGGTCGGGTTGTCCGGGTGTTCCCTAAAGGCCGACAACAGGTCCTGGATGGCTCCCAGCTGACACAGTGCGGTGCTGGCTTTCACCTGCCCATCACAGAACAAGCTGACTTGACACTGAGCTAGAACTGTTCTACTTGTGATAAGCTGCAGCAGACTGCTGCAAACCAGAAAGACTGCTTTGGGGACATCGCAAACCAGCATGACCGCACTGGGGACATTGCAAACTAGCAGGAGGGGACATTGCAAACAGGCAGGATTGCATTGGGGACATTGCAAACTAGCAGGACTGCATTGGGGACATTGCAAACCAGCAGGACTGCATTGGGGACATTGCAAACCAGCAGGACTGCATTGAGGACATTGCAAACCAGCAGGACTGCATTGGGGACATTGCAAACCAGCATGACCGCACTGGGGACATTGCAAACCAGCATGACCGCACTGGGGACATTGCAAACCAGCAGGACCGCACTGGGGACATTGCAAACTGCAGCATGACCGCACTGGGGACATTGCAAACCAGCAGGATTGCATTGGGGACATTGCAAACTAGCAGGACTGCATTGGGGACATTGCAAACCAGCAGGACTGCATTGGGGACATTGCAAACCAGCAGGACTGCATTGAGGACATTGCAAACCAGCAGGACTGCATTGGGGGACATTGCAAACCAGCAGGACTGCATTGAGGTCATTGCAAACCAGCAGGACTGCATTGGGGACATTGCAAACCAGCAGTACTGCATTGGGGACATTGCAAACCTTTGTTTGCCCCAAAGTGAAACAATGTTGTGACCCATCCCCTTTGTTTTGCCTCCAAAGTGACCATGTTGTGACCCATCCCTTCGTTTGCCCCAAAGTGAACAATGTTGTGACCCATCCCTTCGTTTGCCCCAAAGTGCCAATGTTGTGATCCATCCCTTTGTTTGCCCCACAGTGACCAATGTTGTGACCCATCCCTTCGTTTGCCCCAAAGTGACTCAATATTGTGACCCATCCCTGTGTTTGTCCCAAAGTGACCAATGTTGTGAGCTATCCCTGTGATTGCCCAAAAGTGACTAATGTTGTGAGCCACCCCCTCTGTTTGCCCCAAAGTGACTCAATGTTCTGACCCATCCCTGTGTTTGCACCAAAGTGACTCACTGTTGGCGGAGAGGGCCAGCATGGTGCTGGCAGCTGTCTGCTGCACGTCTGGACTCCCTCCGTGTTCCTGTGGGCACACACAACTCACCTTCATCAACACCATCCCAAATGCATACCACTAGCACCAACATGTGTGTTTGCATGAATGAACGCATGGGTCAGAAAGGGTGTGGGTTGGTGCATGGGTGGGTATATGGGTAGCAGGGGTGGGAGAGTGGGTGTATGGTAAGATGAGGGAAAGAGGGGGAAGGCATGGGGTGCAGAAAGGAAGGCAGGGATAGGGGGGCACAGAGGGTGTTGTTTTTCTTGTTTTTATTTTTGCAAAAGGAAAGGGAAAAAAAGTGTCAAAAATGTGTAGGCAGAAAATAGAGGTTTTTTGGGGTTTTTTTGTGAAAGAGAAAAGAAAAAAATGCAGGCAGAAAACACTGAGGGTTCTGTTTGTTTATTTTTGTTTCTCTTTTGTAAAATTGTCAAAAATGTACATGGTTCCTATACTTACCACCAGAATAACTGAATACCTTTCAAAGAATGACTCTTAAGATACCGAGAACAACCCGGAATGTGTCAGCGTCATGCCCTTACATGGAAGCTCACTCTGCCAAAGGCTAAGCAAGACAAGGGTACACACTCAGTCAAAATTTTCCATTCCATGTGTCCATATTGGATTCCACTCTTCTGCGCAGTAAGATAAAGGATGAACAGAATGAATGTTCTGATCAAAACTCATACATAAAAAACCGGCAGAACAGCTAGGGTATATTCTCGTTTCCTTGGCATAATCACAAGGAAGTGGTGGTGAGGGAGAAATTTCATTATGATCACTCAATTTCTCTCACTCTCTTACATAAAAAAATGGCAGAACAGCCAAGGTATATCTTCATTTCTTTGGCATAAATGCAAAGGAATGGTGGTGAAGAGAACATCGTCATTCCTCAGTTTCTATGATTCAAGAACTTCTTCTTCTTCTGCGTACGCAGGCTGATACTCTTGCGGACATTCCCTGTATGGACAGGCAAGTATTAATCCCATCTACCCTACAAAGGGAGTGGAGTTTTATGTGTATGACCGTTTTTTATCCCGCCATTTAGACAACCATACTCCATCTTCAGGGAAGGTGCATGTTATGTGTAACGTGTCATCCATACCAACGACCAAACTGGAGATCGAATTTTACGTGTGTGCAAGATGTTATGCATGCGTTCACACACGGAACCTCGGTTTATAGTCTCATTCAAAGGACTGTATAGGAAATGGAGTCAGAACTAATGTTAACTCCAAGGCAAAAATGCCCCTGTACTGAAACGGCCCGGCGGAGATTCGAACCCGCAACCCCTGGATTACGAGTCCGGCGCTCTACCAACTGAGCTAATCCGGCCCCCGATTCAAGAACACTGTGAAGTCTACAGAGAGTTTTGTGAAGAACTGACAACACTATCAGCGACACGCACCTTCATCACTTTACCCAGGACTGCCAGCACTTCTGGTGTGAACAGCACATCATTTGCTTCAGCTGTAAACAGACATGTCATTCAGTAATAAAATGAACTATAAAAAAAAGTTAAAACTAATTGTCTTCCAAACAGAACTGAAAGCTCAAATGTGAAGTTAATCAGGCTAACCACTTGATTGCTGAAACATTTGTAATTTTTAACACTGTCACATGCTGAGGTGAATAACGCAATTTTCACCTGCCAAAATGAAATGAACAGTGGTTATTCATCTATTTTATTTGAAATTTTCTTTTTAACATAAAAATTCACAACCATTTCTGTGATGCACAATCTATGTATGTGAACATATATACAATACTGGCTGATGTTGTGTGTTATGCTAAATTTATGAATTTGTATGGTCAGACAGTGTACAATGTTTGTTGTTGTTCTGTTGCTATCCACCCAAAAGAGGCACGAGACAGCCTTTTCTTCAATAAAGAATAGAAAAAAATCTTACACACACACACAGAGGCACGTGCATATGCATGCACACAGGTTCACACACACACACACACACACACACACACACACACACACACACACACACTGACTGACTGAAACCAATTTGTTGTCAGATTAACTCAAAGTTGTACTGACAACACACACACACACACACACACACACACACACACACACACACACATGCACGCACATGCACACACACACACACACACACACACACACACACACACACACACACACACACACACACACACACACACACATACACACACACATGCATGCACACACACACAAACACACACACACATACACACACACGCGCGCATGCATACACTCTCTCTCTCTCTTTAGCACACACACACACACACACACACACACACACACACACACACACACACACACACACACACATTCGTTCAGCCGAACAAACATGTGCCTGCAGGTACATAAATCACACAATACACAGCACGCACTTGCACAAATATGATAAACACATGCACTCAAACATACATGCACACACACACATACACACTTACAGACAGACAGACACATACACATACACACACACGCACGCATGCACGAACACACACACACACACACACACACACACACACACACACACACACACACACACACATGCACGCACGAACACACACACACACACACACACACACACACACACACACACACACACACACACACATGCACACATGAACACACACACACACACACACACACACACACACACACACACACACACCCAAACAACACTCTGCAGGTGGCTGTTGACCACAGAATGCATTGTCATTAAAAAGTTAAAAATGAAGTGAGAACATTTCAGAAAGATGGAGTGGGTGAACAAAGAGCAAGATGAGGTGACACAGGCAGGACGATATCAGCTGAATCAGACATGAAAATGCATGGTATTTCCCTGGTAGTTCATACATCTAATTTTGTCAAATGCATGTATGCCCATTAAGGGTAAATGATAGTTTACCCACTGTGAAAAAAAAAAAAAAAAACATGCCGTCATACATATACATACAAGTTCAAGTTCAGCAGATTTCACTTAAAAGCACAGCTTGAAGAATTTGTGCAACATACTATGAAACTGAGTGCAGAAGGTGCATTACAAAACACTGTAAATGTGGAGATAAATATGATACATTTACGCAAAACAGGCTTAAGAAGTGAACACGAAAGCTGTTCCACTCTCTAATAACTAATGCCAAACCATGCGCAGTCACTGCTGAACCTACTCAGGCAAAAGCAAAAAAAAATTGTTTAAAGATGTCATAAGAAGTGAACAAATTGAAACAACCAGTTTTCCTATAGTTGCCACGTGAGTTTTGACACCTGACAAGATTCTTTGATCAGATAATACAATTACTCTAATGTGATATCTGTTACATTATAGTGTTTTATCTTGCATAAAAATCTGTTAACTTCTGTTCACAAAGGCTATTCTTTGTGGTTTTTCTTGTCAGGCAACATATGTCATGACATACACCAATATTTTCATAGTTCTTACTCTTTTCATTTAAGGACAGAACCTTTAAGAACAACATTCTAACAGGTTCTGCTCCCGCCTGAACCTCTGAACTTTTTAAAACTTGATAGGTGTGTAGCTTTCAAGCCCGTCCTTTTCGTCATAGTCGTGATGATGGTTTGAGAAGCATTTTTTCTATGTTAGATGCATGCACGAGTATGCTTCTGTTTCAGAGTGAATGCAATGTTGGACAGTTGAGAACATGAGCACATGAGTGTTTTCTATGACTACGGCTTTGTTATAAAGCCCAAACAAAATTCTTTCTCAGTACCCTGTAAACCACTTGTACTCATTCTCACGACAAAAGTCATAAAACACATTATCATAGTTTGTTCGAGGTGAGGCAAAAAAGCCAACAGTCCAGAGAGAAAAACAAGTGCCTATGCTCACATGACCAAAATAACACATTATCATTTGTTTTTTTGTTTGTTCTTTTGTTCAGTCTAGAAATAACAAGAAAGCCAACAATCAAGAAAAGAAAAGCAAGCGCCTATACTCATATGATCCACATGACTGCCAGCACCACTCAGCCCAGGCTTGAACAGATACATTATTAGTGACATTTCACAGCAAACAAAACTGAAGAAGTAAACGCTTGCGGCACACACATCTTTGAACTGTACAGCAGGTGTGACAGTCGATATTGAGTGCTTAGCTTCCTTTCAGATGACTTTCATTCCAAATCCCAACAAACCTTGGTGAGAGGTCACGCCCTGCTCTCTTGCTGATCCTGGTTTCAAATCCTCTTTTGCTCACATGCACAATTTTTCAGTTTCAGTATTGTTATAGCACAGACAGACGACCACAAAAGGGCTCTTTAATTTCTGTCACCACCAAAAAAGAGAGAAGTAACTCTCTTGTCGTGGAGATAACTCTTGTCATGGAGAAAAACTGATATAAAAATGAAATATCTACAACTTCATGTCACGGAGAAAACTTTGATATAAAAATGAAATATCTCTACAACTTCAAACATCAAAACTGAAAAAAAAAAAAAAAAACCCATCACATCTAAGGTATGAAGACCTCCTCCTTTACAAGTGATAACCCTGTCACCCAGTACTGCTACCTGCCGCATGCAGGAAGCAAACCAAAAGAGAACATCTGACCAGGAGAGAATGGGGCGCCGCCAGGCTGGACCTGCCCAAGACATGCCACATGAAAGGGGAAAAAGCCAGTGGTGTGGCAACACTGCCAGAGATCATAGAAACCATTTGCAGAGAGAGACCCAAGCCTTGGAACACAGGTACCCCAAACTGGAGGAACCTAGTAAAACCGTTCTTCAGTGAGGTGATGCACTCATGACTCTCCCAAGGGGTTAAAGAAGATGCAGATGGACAATATCTCAAGGGAGGCTACAACAAGGCTGTGGTAGTGCAACAGCTTTTATTGCAACCAATTTTTTTTAAGTGCAAGAGATGATTAAAAAAGCTTTTGAATGCAATGAAAACAGCAGAAATAGATAAAAAAAAAAAAAAAACCTTAAAAGCACCAAGTAAGCAAACAGCATAACCTGATGAGTAGCTACTTTTTCACGGTTTTGTTGCCAGATTATGACTTAAAAAAATTAGCAATGTTATAAACTGAAAAACAGTTAGAAAAAAAAAAATGAGTCACAAAGCCAGCCAGAAAAAAGTGGATAACATAATGAAAGATTTTTTTTTTTTTCAAAATTGACAGAAACATGGAAATTGCTGACACAGAATGGGAGACAACTTGTACAGAAAATTTCCTCCCATCCCACCCCATTGTCCTTTCTCTCCCTTCCTCCCAGTGTCTTCACAGGTGGGTGGGGGGTGGAGGTGGGGGTGGGGATGGTGACATGATGTGTCTGGGTGCAGCTGTGTCTTGGGAGGGAGCTGGAATGATCAACAAGATGGTGACGGCATCGAAAGACGCAAAAGATGAGGCAGTTCAGACTGAGCGGAGAAAGGCAGGTCAGTATCCTCCACTGTTTGCCTGTGTTTTAAGGCCCAAACTTGAACACAATGCATAAGTCTTCCTCTATTCTGGTGCCATCACTTTTTGTTTCAAGAATAGCGTTAAAAATGGATCATTAGATAAATGCATTTATGACTCATTAGTTTTAGATTACATCTGAGTTTTCAGCTGAGTGTTTGTGTTCTATGCCGATGATGATAACTGACACAAAATACACTGGTAATAATGGAAATACTGTGCCACTGTCCGACTGATATGATGTGACAGTGTCAGCGTCTGAAATTCAAGCAAAAATTCCTTCTTCTGAAGATTCTGCGCTGATCAACCAAGACTGTAGGTGGTGTCACAACTGGAGTTTCAGTGTCAGCTTCATTAAGGTGTCACTGTGCTGACTAATGTGTACACTACACCACATCAGCTAAGTTTTGAGACCACACTGCGCATGATTTATTGCTGATGCACAAATGAATTAATGACTAAGATGAGAGAATGCAAGAAGGGCTTCTTGAGTTTAATGCCAACAGTGTAAACTATGACCAAAAAATCTTGTAAGAATATCACAAAAAAAAAAAATGGAGTAGTAGTGTAAACTAGAAGCAAAATATTTTGTTGAAATACTATCTAAAAAAAAAAAAACCCACAAGCTATTTTGTCTTGGAAACACTGAAGAATCGTGCATGTTGTATTCTTCTATATTAAATACAGCGCCCTATGCATACATGAATGATAATTCAAGTTAATTCATGACCATGAAAATACAAAGAATACTGTACAGCAATTGTAATACACAATGTGGAAATGAGCATTTTCTGTCTTTTTTTTAAGTGTATGACAATTACTGCGCAAAGATGGATGTTACTGTTCATCAGGAGGGACAGGAAGGGAGATAGGGTGAAAGGGAAAGAAACGAATTCCACATTTTCTTTGTGTAAGTGTGAGAGAGAGAGTGAATGTGTGTGTGTGTGTGTGTGTGTGTGTGTGTGTGTGTGTGTGTGTGTGTGTGTAAGTGTGTGTGTGTGTGTGTGTGTGTGTGTGTGTGTGTGTGTGTGGGTGTGAGATCTACAATGTTAAAAAAAAAACTGAGCAATAGCAGTTTGTGGAGTAGGGATGGGGATGGGGATGGGTATGAATGAGTGGTGGGGTGGGTAGACTTCATTTAGAAATGACGTACATTAACTAAACAGTAGTTGAGCGGAGTGAGGGTGGAGGAGGTGGGGGTTGGAGGGAAGGGTGGGGGTGAGGTCAGCATATTGTTTAGCAATGATGAACACTCACCAAAAAAAAAGTTCCAGAAGTCCTGGCACCCCTCAATCCTCCCACCTGCTACCCCCCTCCCCCCACCCCTGCCCCTCATCTCTCACCCAGAACTGTGCCCACTCTAATCTTCACTAATCTGAAAGAGGCGTTACACACTTACAAACAAAAAAAAGTAAATATTAGTTACCAGTGGTAACACTGGTGTCATAATGTTTTGTTTGCAGGCCAAGGTCAACTGTGAAGGGTGTATCAGGACCAAAGAATCATATCAGCAATTCCAAAATCAATAGGCACATGATCGGTTTGGAAGGAACAGAACACTTCACAGTAAAGTGGGTGGGGGGGGGGGGGGGGGGGGGGGGGGGGAGGAGGAGGGGAAGATGGACTTGGAGTAAAAGTTGGAAGAATACAGCAGCAAAACAAAAGAGAACATGTGACATGTGCCTGTGCGTTTTACATCAAAATCATTAAGAGAATTTTTCATCTTGGTTTCGCAAGGTTCAGACCAACACCCAAACAAAATCAGACGACAACAACAACAAAAAATCCCTCCCCCTTCCCACCCAATAAAAGTGAAATCCAAAAGGTACCATTGCAGAAATTAGTATTACACCACAGAGATAAAATGGTACATAAATCCAGTTTTTAGGTATAATCAAAAAGCATACACACACACAATGAAATCAACCCATAAATCCTTACAATCTTAAAAAAGAAGAAAAGAAATGCAGCAGTAGAAAAAACACAGTGAAATAAACTGTGTTGGGTAAAAAAAAAAAAATTGTGAAGCTTTGACATCTAGCTAAAGCGAAGTAAAAGAGAAGAAAAGTGTGCTTGGTAAGTCACCTTGTACATAACGATCACCCTCTGTAATGATCAAAACGCAAATGTGCAACCAGATTAGGATCAATGCAAGCATATCCATCGGAAACTCACAGGCACAGACTCATTCATATCACACACACACACACACACACACACACACACACACACACACACACACACACACACAGACACACACACACACACACATTCATACAACACACACACAAGCATTCATACAACACACACACACATACACACACACACACAAACATTCATACAATTCACACACACACACACTCCACAGACAAAACCACCATGCAAATGCTAGCACACACACACACACACACACACACACACAAAACAAAAACAATAGAGCATTTGAGAAAGAGTAGACCTCCGCTAAGGTCTTTTGATCCAGAATCACACTGCAGATTTACATCCCAATTTTGTTTGTTTGTTTGTCTGTCTTATTGTCTGTGCCACTTCAGGGGCATTACCCCAATGCCATTCATTCCAGCTGTCCGTCCACAGCCATATCCTGGCTTGTCCTGCCACAGACCCAGCATTGACAATCCAAAGAGAGTAGCCCATGTCACGTCGCAAGGAGCAACCCACCAGAGGAGACACTGTACTACCGCTGATTCACCTCTGTGCTATTCAACAATGCCTGTTGTGAGCTAACATAAGCAGGACACCACCTACCTAAGCCCTCTACTGACGACAAGAATTGCTTAGTCTTGGAGCCGATGTGAGTAAGCGTCTCCTTCTGATGGGCACCGCCACGTCCGTCCAACAACGGTGCCCATGAACTTACTGATACCGGTGACCTTGACCGGAACTCATCAAGAGCACAGATGTGGAGGGGAAATAAAAACTGGGGTCATGAAGACAGCAGGGCATGAAGAGCCACAGAATTTGATATCTTATTTGTATACGCTGATCAATGAGGATGATGATGATGAATATGATGCTGTAACATTCCGTTATGTCTGAGACTGCATGATAGCACTGTACTCTACACTTCCTTAACATAATGCATCCGTGTGTCAACCAGGTGGTGGAGATAGACACACCTGCAGTGTTGGTCAGGAACTCTGAACCACACTTTCAGACACATCTGTTAAGAGGATGAAACACTGCTCCAATTACTGCAATGGGTACCTGCCCACTGCGGAGTCCCAGGGAACGAGGCAGCCGATCAGCTCGCCAAAACCGGAGCCAGAGGAAGACAACAATACAACAGCGTCAGCTTTGCAGAGAAGAAGACCCTTGTGAAGGCTCTGATGCGACCACAACCCACAAGGGATGCCTTCCATCTTCTGGAGAGACAGGAGCAGGTGGTCATTATGAGACTTAGAACTGGCCACTGCCGACTCAATGACCACCTGCATAGGAAGCTGAAGCTGGCGCCTTCCTCCTCCTGCTCTGTGGTCTTGAAGACCAAACACCAGAACACATCTTACAGACCTGTCCCCTTCTCAAGGGACTGAGAGAAACTGTGTGGCCAACGCCGACTCCGCTGCACACGAAGCTCCACGGCTGCCGACAAGACCTGGAGAAAACGGCTTTATTTATCAACGGCACCAAGTAAAATACCACGATTCAAACACCACCACCACCACCACCATCAGCAACACAACCAAGCCAAGTCTTGAAATAAAAGTGTTGAAACCGCTGTCACAATATCCTACTTATCTATGTGACCAACTAGACCTCAAAGGGGCAGCAGACAAGCAGCTGCTTATTAAGTTGCAAAAGGAGCAAACTGATCATCGAAAGAATGGAAGAGAGGATGACCGAAAGACAGAAATTAAGAACATGGAAATTAAAAGTGATAAAAATGGAACAAACAAATATAAAAAATAAAAGAACAAACAAATAATGGAAACGAACAGTCATGAAACACAATCCTTAGCAAAAATCCACACACAAAGCAAATCAGTACAATTACCACTAAAAGCAAACCTGGAAAAAAAAAATTGGGGGGGGGAGGGGGGAAAAAAAAAAAAACAAAAAAAAACATTGCAATCACCGAAAAAGAACCTCCCACAAAAAATGGAAAAAAGGGAGGAAAAAAGAACAAAAAAAGAAAGAATAAAGAAAGAAAATACAATACAGGTAAAATACAAACAAAAGGAACAATCAACTAGGTTCCACACACACACACACACACACACACACACACACACACACACCATACACATATATCCATATATACACATACACAGACACATACATACATGCACACATATGTGAACAGGCGAGTAAGCATGCATGCTTGTGCACACGCGCACACACATACACATGCACACACACACACACACGTGTGTGCGAACACACACACACATACATACACACACACACACTCACACATACACACACACCACCCCTCCCCCAAACTCACCATGGACCACCAGCGCCGTGAGGACGGCACAGCCGGCGATCTGCAGCTCCTTGTTGCTGATGTTGTCCCACATGGCCAAGGTGATGAGGTTCTTGCTGGCCTGGTCCAGCACGATCGGCGGCCTCGGGGTGCCCTCTGACCCCGACTCCTGCAGCTGCTGCGCCGAGGCGGAGGTGTCCAGGAGAAGCTTCAGCGCCTCGAGGCCCTCCTTCACACAGTCTCGTGGTCGATGGTGTCAGCGATGTACTGGATGATGGTCTGGGGGTTGTCAAGGCCTTCTGACAGAGGACCTGCACACGGGTGGGTGTACGATCTGTAAGACTCAGCCAGTGTGGCTTCTGATCATCTTGTATTGACACTGCCTTGTGTTGTAAACATTTCCTGATAAAGGGTCACTTCTTAGAAACCCTAATGGGTGTTTTTTTTTTTCTTTCTTTCTTTCTGCGTACGCAGGCTGATACTCCTGCGGACACTGCCTGTATAGACAGGCAGTGGAGTTTTGTGTGTATGACCGTTTTTTTATCCCGCCATTAAGGCAGCCATACTCCATCTTCGGCTACGGTGCATGCTATATGTAATGTGTCATCCATACCAACGGCCACACTGGCCTTCTCTTCCGAACTTGGTGATGGGATTTTACGTGTGTGCAAGATGTTGTGCGTGTGTTCACGCATGGACCTCGATATATCATAGTCTCATTCGGAGGACTGTATGGGGAATGGAGTCGGAACCAATGTTAACTCCAAGGGAAAAATCCCCCTGTATCGAAATTTGAACCCCATAACCCAAGATCACGAGTCTGGGACTATACCAACTGAGCTATTCTGGCCCCTCCCTCCCACCCCCCAGTGGTGTAAGACTCATTCCGGTGTAGCATCTGGTCATCCTGTATTGATTTCATGATAAAGAATCACTTCTTAGAACCCCCTTTTTTTTCAAAAACACATTACTTTTTTGCACTAGGTTCGCCTCAAGTTACAAACAGATCTAACTTGCCTTGCAACATTTGTTATCAAATTGCTTTAGATCAATCAGAGCGACCATCAGCACACGTATGTGCGTCTCTTACTCTCTACGAAGATCAGAGATGCACTTTATTTTAAAAGAAGGGGTCCACTGGAATGCACTGTAATTCAGAGCTAGACTTGCCATTTCCAGTCATTTACAGAACATCTGATCACATACAGATTCCGTAATCAAGTCAATGAAAATGTTTTCCCATCCTGATCAAGTCTTGAGCTGTTGTTGAGAGCAAGTTCCTTGGGTTCTTCAAGTGTGCGAATTCAGGCATCACCAGGGGGGGAATACCCCGAGTAGTTTACTGAAGGAGGGAGAGTACTGAGAAGTGTTTCGCATGTCGAAGGATATAGCAACAAGGGCATGCCGACCTGCCGGTCCTGGGTAAAGAGAGTGTCCACTTGGGTACTGGCTATTAACTGGGCTGAAAGGAAAGGCAATCGTGTCAGGTGACCGTCACGGGTAGGCGACCGTCAGCCTGCAGGCAGAGTACAGCGACCCTTCAGTCGTTCTTCTTCTGAGGAATGAATGGAAGGCTTCGGCCTATTGAGTAATTTGCACCTTGTCGTATGTAGAGGTAGCAAATACTTGAACCATCAGTCCTGGCTGGTAGAGAAGTCCAGGCTGTTAGTATAATGGGTAGCTTTGGGGAATGGAACATGAGTTGAATAGGAGGTTATGCATTAACCACTTGGTACCCAAGTCTTGTTGGTGCTAACAGCTGTGGTGTGTGTGTGTGTGTAGGTGACTAGTGATTCCATTGGTGGAACAAAAATAACTCGGGGATTTATTGGTACAAATCGTGTGATATGTGTGTGCCAGTGATTCCATTGGTTGACCAGTTAAACTCGAGTTCTCTCTTGTTGAGAATGGATATAAGGTGCCTGGAAAACCAGGAAGGTGTGACTCACTTAAGGGAAAGTGAACTCGCCCGTCTTGCTCAGGGCTCAAGAAAATACAGCGAGAAGCAGAGGTTTGCTGTCGCCTCGTTGTCTCCTAGGTGGGGACGTAAGACAGTGGAGGTTGCTGTAGCCTCGGAGCCGACGACGAGAAGAATTGTCTCCCGTGTGGGGACGGTCGACAGCAAGACGTGTTAGCCTGTTGGAGCCTAGACAGGGAGCTGCCAGACAACGGTGGGGTGTTTGCAGCCAGAGAAGACCTGTGGGAGAGGCTGACAGGAGCCCTTTCCGTGGAGAGGGCGGAGTGCGGTGGAGTCCGGAAGACTCGGTGTGTGAGGGTGCGACTAAAGCTACGTTGCCAGTGTCCCCCAACTGGGATTTGGGCAATCGGGAGGACACAACAGTGTGGCAGCTTCAGCTCGTGGTCGCACAGTGTGATGAGAGAAACTGACGGTCAACCAAGGAATGCTGGCAAGTTATGGACGTTTCATTTGTTCTTAAGTTTATAAATGTGCAAATGTAATAGTGAAATATTGTCTTTCCTGGTTAAGTAAGAATCACTGAAGAACAGGGGATGCGATTTATGAGATTGTCTGTATGGTGTTTACATTGTTGTATGATACAGATAATTGTGTTGTGTAGTGACGGGTGGGGGCTCGGAGTCAAGTTAAATAAAAGTTGATTATTTTCTGTGAAATGTTATTGGTTTCCCGTCACCTTTGTGCGGGCCCGATGTGAGTGACAGAGTGTGCATGTGCCTATGCGAGAGCGCATTTTGGTTGTGAAAGCGTAAATACTTCTGTCTATAACCCCTGCATCCCTGCATATGATAATCATATTTTAATAACGAGGGGGAGCGTCGGAGACCCGTCACAAATTGGGGCTCGTCCGGGATGAACATAAATGAGTCATAAGTGATTTTGATTTCTGGGTTTTGTTCAATTGCTAAAGGATTTGAAATTTGTCATAATTGTGGAAAACCTAGATATTTTTTTTCTTACCGGGAAAGACGTTAGTCATGTGTTGATTGTTTTGATGCTTTTTTACATGACTGTGCCTGTTGTTTGAACTTGCTTGATTTGGTTGCCGTTGAGGTTGATTGTGTGTAACACAACTATTTGATCACTTTATTTAGGAGTGATCGTGTGGATCGCTTTATTTACGAGTGATCGTGTGGATATCTGTTGTTACTGTGGTTGTATTAGCTGGCTGATCGAGGGTTAGATAGCTTCAAAATGTCGACTGCAGAGGGTGCTGAGACAATGGGTCCGCTGAAAAAGATGGACCTCATAGAAGAAGGAAAAGCTTTAGGACTAAAGGGTCCGGAACTGAAGGCATATGTAGATGAGAACTGGCCCCGTGTAATCGAGGCTCAGAAAATACAAAGGTTATGGGAAGAAAAGAGAGAAAAGAGAGAGAAAGAAAGAGGAAAGAGAGAAAGAGAGAGAGAGAGAAGGGGAAAAAGAGGAAAGAGAAGAAAAGGGAAAAAGAGGAGAGAGAACAGGAAAGAGAGAGAGAGAGAAAGGGAACGGAAAGAGAGGAAAGAGAAGAGAGGAAAGGAGAAAGAAGGGAGATAAGGCAGTTTGAGTTAGAAAATTAAAATTGGAGAAAGAACGGGACGTGGACGCAAAAAACCCCAAGCAAACTTTGCACCACATGTTAGTCCCTTGATCAATATGCCAAAGTTTGATGATAATCCAGACCATTTAGAGGATTTCATTTCGCAATTTGAAAGGATTGCCAAAGATCAGGGCTTACCCGAAGAACGGTGGGCCACAAATTTGTCCGCGCTGCTGACACCCAAAGCTAGGGATGCTTTTTTCTGCTTACCACCGGAAAAACAGATGGATTATGAGTCGGTGCGCGATGCTTTGTTTCAGAGGTACCAGGTAACCGCCGATAGATATAGGAAATTGTTCAGAGAAACTGTTCGTAAATCAGGTGAGACACACGTACAGTTCCTTATATCGGCTAGGGCTCTCTTTGATAAATGGATAGGTTAGGAAACATCGAACAAACTTTTGAATCTTTGAGGGAGGAGATCGTTAAGGAGCAAATTCTCTCCACTTGTCGGAAGGATCTCACAGTATTCTTGGCAGAAAGAGAATTAGAAGTTTAGAGGAGTTAGTGAAAGTTGCAGACAGGTATGAATCTGCCCATGATCAGCGTAACGGGGTGAAGGGATCGAACCAGTCGTCCCGTAATGCCCAGACCACACAGGCAGGGAGTGATTCGCCGACTCCCTACACAAAGGAGGCGAGACCACAGTTAGAAGCGGATTCGAAGTCCCGTGGCAACAGTGGGACTCAAGAGAATGTTAGAGTGAAACGCACATGTTTTAAATGTGGGCGAGAGGGTCATATCGCCAAGGACTGTAGCGGACTGCGAATACATTCAGTCGTTGCCGTTGATACAATTCAACAGGAAGACAGAGTACCACCCAACCAACTACTAGGGCAGTAGTAAACGGGAAGCCTGTGACCTGCTTGCTAGATACAGGATTGACTCTGGCGGCAATGGTAGAACCCAGTTTTAGTGAGAGACACAGACTACATAGGGGAAACCACCTGCGTGCGAATATGCAGATGGAAGAGTTAATCGGCTACCTTTAGCCCGTGTCAGAGTAGAGTCAAAGTTTGTTAGGAGTACTCTCACTGCAGCGGTACAAAGGAACCTTCCCTATCCAGCTTTGTTAGGGGGTAGGTACATCCTCCCAGAGCCTAACCAGGCTGCAAGTCAAGTAGGGAAAGCAAGGATAGTGCAGGGTAGGGACTCCTACAGGAAAGTAAACGGAAAGCAGGTGAAGTGCACAGGCGCCGCTGGCAGTAGAGCTAGCGCGGATCATGGTGTGCGTGGTGGTGGTGCAGTGGACCATGAAATAGGTCGTCGTGGAGGTGGCCTTAGTGGCGGTGCCGTGGGCCATGGAGACAGCCGTAGTGGCAGTGCTGTAGGCCATGGTGGTCGTAGTGGTGGTTCAAAAGGTTGTTGGCGTTGCCGTGGTAGTCAGAAATGTAGGAGCCACGGTGGCAGACCTCAGGGTCGGGGCCAAGAGGGACCACAGAATAGCTGGAACCAGCAGCTGGGCTGGAACCGGGGTGGCTGTAATAACGCATGGCAAGAAGGTCGAGGTGACCAGCCATCGTTAGAAACTGCCAAAGATAGTCGGCTCATAGGAGCAGACAAGCCAGTGTTGAAAAAGGGAGAAGAAAATAACGCCCATAAAGCAGTGGGCATAGGCACTGAGTGGGATTCGAACCAAGGAAGTTCCACACAGGGAAGGAAGATGGATTCAGATAAGATGAGTGAGGGATCATCTTAACATTTTTTGAAAAGGGGAGATGATCGTCGTCGCAGTGAATGGGCGCGACAGCCCAGTTCACGTGATCTTCGCACTACAGACCCTGAGGCAATGGAAGTCAAGGGGATTGAATGCCAAGGAGATTTTGCCGAACAGGCTAGAAGAGGATCGCGCAGATTTTCACGCGCTCCTTTAAGGACTAAAATGTGTGAAAGGTGCGCTGACTCTCTTGTAAAGCCTGGTGTGCGCAAACTATCTGCCCCAGGTACTATTGGCGAGCCACAAACGGCGGTCAAGATTGAGAGGGGCAGGAGTAGGTCAAGGGTTGGAATAATGCCTCCAGGGCGTTGCTGTTGTAGTGTGAACAACAGAAGTAGAACAATAGTAGGGGCAATGCCTTCAGGGTGTTGCCACTTTAAGTGTGAGTGGTAGCAGTGGGACAATAGTATGACCACTGCCTACGGGCTGCTGTTGTGGCGTGAGCGATCATCCGTTACGGACAGCTATGGGGTAAATAATGTAGCTGGCTAGTTGGGTGTACACAACTGTGGTGACTCTGAAATACTGTTTTTCTTTTTTTTTTTTGATTTTGATGGCCCATTGTGGGGCGCGGCTGAGCCTATATTCATGTGTATTTTTTTCATTTTTGATATATGTTTATCAGTTGATGTTGTTTTTGTTCATTGCCATTAGGGCTGAGTGTATGCTCACGGATATATGATTTTTTCTGGTTGATATCTGTTTGCTCATGTTGTTTTGTTCACTGATCGGTAAAGTGTGGAAATATCCTATTTTGTAACATCAGGATAAGCGTTTAATTTGCATATTGTGTGCGAGAGCGTGTGTGGGGCCACACGCCTGAATTTGAACCCCGTGTTAGTAGATGGTGGCCACACGCCTGAATTTGATTTTGATGTTACGTACGTTGGGGCATGCGCCTGAATTTGAATCTTGTCTTTGTGGATGTGGCCACACCTTGAATTTGAATCTTGGGTTAATCATGGCTGTGCTATTATTAGAAGTGAATGGCATGATTAATTAATATGCATATATATGCTGAAAGCTAACGCTATAGAGAGTCTGTATTATATGTGAGCCTGTTTAGAGTTAAATGTTTTGCACAGTCGTTTATGACTGACCAAGAGTGATCTTTGGATTATCTGATTGATTTGTTGGTTTTAATGGGTACATTATCCATGTTAGAGATGTTGACGGAAGTGATGTCTTGAAGCATAGGGGTAGTACTGTCATATCGATCCATGCATTTGAGTTTGTTTTATCCAATCTGAGAACATTCGTCCTGGAGGAAATGTTGATTGGAACAACATTCTTAGGTACGGGGGTGTCATGAGTCGGCCGAATGTTCTCGAGCATTTAGGCAAATTAAGGGTAGTTTTGCTGTTGTTGAGAGCAAGTTCTTGGGTTCTTCAAGTGTGCGAATTCAGGCATCACCAGGGGGGGGGAATACCCCGAGTAGTTTACTGAAGGAGGGAGAGTACTGAGAAGTGTTTCGCATGTCCGAAGTAGCAACAAGGGCATGCCGACCTGCGGTCCTGGGTAAAGAGAGTGTCCACTTGGGTACTGGCTATTAACTGGGCTGAAAGGAAGGCAATCGTGTCAGGTGACCGTCACGGGTAGGCGACCGTCAGCCTGCAGGCAGAGTACAGCGACCCTTCAGTCGTTCTTCTTCTGAGGAATGAATGGAAGGCTTCGGCCTATTGAGTAATTTGCACCTAGTCATATGTAGAGGTAGCAAATACTTGAACATCAGTCCTGGCTGGTAGAGAAGTCCAGGCTGTTAGTATAATGGGTAGCTTTGGGGAATTGAACCTGAGTTTGAATAGGAGGTTATGCATTAACCACTTGGTACCCAAGTCTTTGTTGGTGCTAACAGCTGTGGTGTGTGTGTATGTGTATGTGACTAGTGATTCCATTGGTGGAACAAAAAATAACTCGGGCATTTATTGGCATCAAGTTAAATAAAAGTTGATTATTTTTCTGTGAAATGTTATTGGTTTTCCGTCACCCTTTGTGCGGGCCCGATGTGAGTGACAGAGTGCATGTGCCTATGCGAGAGCGCATTTTGGTTGTGGAAGCGTAAATACTTCTGTCTATAACCCCCTGCATCCCTGCATGATGATCATATTTCAATAACGAGGGGGAGCGTCGGAGACCCGTCACATCACCTTATCCAACTTTTCTGTTGTGACTTTTCATAGTAAAGACCGAAGTAACAAGAAGTCAGTCTGACTTTTCGGTACATAGTCTAAGTACACTGTCTATCAAAGGTGGGCTCTTTACAGTTTCATGTGAGTCACCCTTTCATTCCAGTCAGACTCCCAGGAACCTTCTCTGAATCAGTTTCAGTAGGAGCCCTGTCTATATAACCGACATTTGCTTTAATGTTTTAACAAATACTTCAAATATGTTTATTTACTAAGTGATGTAAATACAGGTGACACCAACACATCATAATTTTGGAAGCTCTCTTGATTCCAGGAACATGTAGGGAAAGTCTAAGACATTACCAAAAGAATTCATTTTCTCCAGAACGTTACATGCCATTTAAGTGGTTATACCATATTGTCGTTCTCAAACTTTTTAGAATATTTCCAGCAAACATTTTGACAAGCTACATTACTTTGATTCTCAAACCATTTAATTTCATAAACTATACAAAAAAAAAAGGATTTGGAATGTTTGAGGGCCAGGGAGTGATCTATGAATTTTGTTGGGTTTGACAGACACACCTCTTTGTTTTGGGACTTTTGCTATAGCCTTATGAGACTTGAATCGGTGATCTTTCTGTTGGCAAGTGAAACAAAGACTTGAACCTTAAGACCAGAGTTGACATTTCCTCCATCTGGACATGGTTAAACCCACTGAAGTGTGTTTTAAAGAACAGGAGTTGGATCCTCATCTTAACACCTGCTGAGAAAGGTTGTTTCTGTTTAAAGACCAGGCATGGCGCTGGAGAAAAGCAGCTTTCCCTGAAAATGCATCAGGGGTCCAGGTTGCAACACTGAAGATATTCCAGCAATTTTGGCCTGAAAAGGATGCCTCTCCTGGATCTGATATTAGTCCTTAACATCAAATCATTTTCTGCTTCAAGAAGGCCTCTCCTTGAATACATATTTTTTCAACCTTTCCTCCCGTCAAAATAAGGTTTCATACTCACGTCCTCACACCTAAAATACATATGAATTTTCGCAAAAAAAAAAAAAACTAAAATGAACCTTTACCATTTTTACATATTTTTCTTCTTCTGCATACGCAGGCTGATACTCCTGCGGACCCTCCCTGTATAGACAGACAAGTATTAATCCCATCTGCCCAACAAAGGGAGTGAGTGGAGTTTTGTGTATATGACTGGTTTTTTTTTTCCTGCCGTTAAGGCAGCCCTACTCCATCTTCAGGGAAGGTGCATGCTATGTGTAACGTGTCATCCATACCAACGGCCAAACTGGCCTTCTCTTCCGAAAGTTGATGATGGAATTTTTAAGTGTGTGCAAGATGTTATGCGTGCATTCACACACGGAACCTCGGTTTATAGTCTCATTCAAAGGACTGTATGGGAAATGGGCGTCAGAACCAATGTTAACGCCAAGGGAAAAATCCCTCTGTACCAAAACGACCGGGCAGAGATTCGAACCCGCAACCCTTAGATTACGAGTCCGGCACTCTACCAACTGAGCTGTTCCGCCCATTTTTACATATATTATTTTCCACATCAGTAGTGCAAATGTGCCATGATGTTATCCAGAAAGCCTCTCACTCTGCCTTACTTTGGTCATAGAATAATGTCCAGCATCACCAACACAGCAAACAGAACTGGCATGGGTTTATACGTGTTCCAAGATCCCCGTGAGACTTCAATTTGGCACTCCAGTTACAGTATGCTTCGCCACACTCCCAGGTTTTCAAAGCACCATGAACATGTTTCATTTTCCAAGGCTTCGATTCACCCAGTCCCTTTATCATTTAATCTGTCCACACCAGCATCAATCTCTTTTGTTGGAGAATCCTATGGAACTATATCTGATCACTGTGATATTTTAGTTTTCTTTCTGATTCTTTTCAACTTCAATACCTTGCTGGATTGAGTAGAACAACAATGTAGAATGTCACGATGGTGCTTGCATGGAAGTAGTTCAAACTGTAGCGAGTTGCTTTTGGCAGGAGGAGGGCCTGAACCAAATGGCCTGAATCAAGGCCAAACTTAGACGAAAGGCTTTGTTGGCCATGGATTTCTTTTCCTGTATGCTTTCTTTTTTTTCTTCCTTTTTGCTTATATTCATGAATCCATAGCCATTACCATGTCTGAAGACCCATCCAATTGTTCCAAGAACTTTTGGCAGTCATAACTGAAAGTGAAAGGTTCCACTGTACTATGATTGAAAAATCTTCTTGAGCATTAACACACCTGTCGCAGCTTTAATGCCTGTTACCTGTTCCTGATTCAGGCAGGAGGCTTAGAGTGTAAAGAAGTATAGTATTTTACGTTTTTTTTCACAAAATCGTGTGATTTTAGACGAGAGAGAGAAAGAGGGAGGGAGCAAAGGAGGGGGAGAGAGAAAGAGAGAGAGAGAGAGAGAGAGAGAGAGAGAGAGAGAGAGAGAGAGAGAGAGAGCATATGTGTGATTACATACGCTCATGTTTTCATGCATGAGTGTATGTGTGCGCAGGTGTGGCTATGTATATGTAAATCACACAGAGACCACCAACATCAGATTACACACCTAACTGGACTAAGCCACAAACAAGAGGTAACTTTAAAAACAGGATCAGTATCAGAAAAGATATCAATCACAGGCATGCCTGATAAACATGGTAAGTAAGCTGAGAGGCACACATTCAAATAAAACATGGCCTACTGACATGTTTGTTTTGCCACATACACATTTTGTTGAGGCATTATATTCAGCTCTGAGAGTATCTAGTTTTAGCTGATAAAATGTTGAAACAACGTTTCTGTATTGATACCTATCACAAATGTGCAGCTTTTGGGTGCATCTGACATAATCAATACTGAAAAGTTGACAATTTTGTGTTTTAACGTAAGAACCAAGGTTCTTTGTACAATTTCTGAAACAGTCTGTTTTAACATGACTCTCTTGTTTAGAGTTTAAGCAGCAGTGAGGTATGCAGGTGACATTTACTCACGTATTTTGTCGACTGTTTGCTTCTGGCGTTTCCGTTTGTCCAGCAGGGAACTGTCACTGGCTTCCACGCAGTCCATCACAAAAAACTGGTCTTCAGTAAGGCTCTGTCATACAGAAACACACATGTTCACGCATGTACACACACACACACACACACACACACACACACACACACACACACGTGCACACACACACACCACAACACACCCATATTTCATAAGCATCAAGCTGCACCAACATTCTGGCATCAGTCATATTGGATAAATGAAGAAACCTGCAGTTATATCTTGAATTGTGAATCACACATTTTGAAAAATATAAATACAGTGACACAACACACATTAATGCTCACAAACATGCATGCATTCATGTACACATGCACAAACATAAAAAATAAAATCATGTAAACGCATCCACATATGCACACACACACACACACATACACATGCGCGCACACACACACATATATATGCACATTTAAATGCACACACACACACACTTCCACATGCATACACATTGTTCTACACACACGCACAGCATGCCCTCACCCATAATTTAGCACTGAGAACCTGTTTCTTCTTTCGACACATATATACAAAGATTACTGTAACTGCTATCAGATGTATCAACCCTACTGGGTTTTTGTAACACTAAATATTCATTTCTTCTTTGAAAACACACACACACACACACACACACACACACACACACACACTCACACTCACACACAATCATTGCTACCACTACACCTGCTAACCACTTCCAGTTTTCCCGATGATATGTAAAGTTGAGTTAAACACATGGAGTGACACACACACACACACACAAACATCAACCAAACAGAAGACCTCACTCTGTCATGGGCCTAGACAACACACAAACAACCAAAGAGAAAACCTCACTCTGTCATGGGCCTAGCCTACACACAAACATCAACCAAACAGAAGACCTTACTCTGTCATGGGCCTAGCCTACACACAAACAACAACCAAACAGAACACCTTACTCTGTCATGGGCATAGTCTACACACACACAAACATCAACCAAACAGAAGACCTCACTCTGTTATGGGCCTAGCCTACACACAAACATCAACCAAACAGAAAAAAACCTTACTCTGTCATGGGCCTAGCCTGGTGCTTCAGCTTCAGCATGGAGCGGATAGTTTTGATCCAGTCGTCGGAAAAGTTCTGCACACAGCCAAAGCCACACAGTGCCATCTGGCCTGTTATACCATGCAAACTGATGCATCACATACGCAGACAACATGGGAAAAGAAAAATCTTCATAGAGGAAAACATTGTTGAGAATTAAATGTAGTACAGCAAATCACACAATCACACACACACACATGCATGCATGCACGCACAGGCGCATGGGCTTGCGTGCATGTATGTGTGTGTGATCGTGTGATTTGCTGTACTACATTTAATTCTCAGCAATGTTTTCCTCTTTTTAGTTTTTTTTTGAGAGAATTAAATGTAGTACGGCAAAACACACAATCACACACACACACGCACGCACACATGCGCCCCCCCCCCCACACACACACACACACACACACACACACACATACACACCCTCCAAATCACTTAAAGCGAGGGTCTTAATTCTATCTTCTGTCTGTCGTTACTCATAATCTAATCAACCATGAAAATTATCATTATCATACATGAATCATAATCATTATCCAGGTCCCTTAAAAAATCTGTAAGCCAGCCTGACTCCACGTATAATACAAACTCTTATGTTGCATCTTCTACAAAGGCATGCAGACTTGCCATTCTTGTGACTTGGGTGTAACTTACAACGTTAGTTTAAAAGCTAGTACGTATTATGCTTATCTGTAAGCCACCAGTTTCAAGAAAGTGTCAGAATTTTTGTCGAAGGACACTGAATGCTTGCTGTATTTTTGCTCTCTTTCACGTCAATGTGGGGCATAAATGCTGCATCTCCCCATGAGAGGCATGCATACTTTCTAAAAATAACTGCACACTAATGTGCAACCTATCAGAAATGTTCCGCTGTCGAGATTGACTACTGACATGTTCTGTTTCATTGACAACAATTTGCAGGTGAACAACATAGCTGTAATTTCCAGACCAGGCGTTCCAGGTGACTTTAGAAAGGAGGTTCTTTGCTACTATCATCATTTTCATTCTGTCCTTAAACTCGAGATCTAGTTACCTTACACAGACTAGTAACTCCACAGGGTATGAAATAAGACTACTCTAAGTGTCAGCACACAGAGTCATCATAACGTTTGTGCAATAAAAAAAGTGATCTGCCCTCATTATCCTCATGTTCCATGAGCTTTGTTGATAAACTGAAGAAAAAATTATACACCAAATTTTTTCCTGCTGTAAACTCCTACTTTTTTCCCCATCATATTCAAAACCCTACAGTTACAACACTGGTAGCAGCCTACTAATGGATTCTAAGGCTAGAAGAAATCAAATTTGACCACTTCTCACACAGAGAATGATTCATACACGTTGTCAATGAGAGCTGAACATTATTCTTTTTTTTTTTTTTTTTCTTTTTCTGAATATTATTTTTCAAAGACTGGTCAACTGTCAGCACCACACACGATCAAGTAAAAATGCAGAAGTCAAGATGCCAAGCATAAGATGCAGATTTCAAACTGAAGGCTATTGATCGGACTCATCAAAAGGGCAACCGTACAGCAGCTCAAGTTGATGGTCTGATGCTGGCATATTCAGGGCAGTGAACTTTCCTTAACCAAAAAATCACAAGATTAGCAATGGTTAAAAAAAAAAAAAAAAAAAATCAGACATACAAGACACAGAACTTGTAGCAAGCACAAGCACAGAAGTGGAAAGAATGGAGACTGTGAACCACACGTCCAACATTACTCTTTCATTCCTACTTTTCTATGAACCATCACTTCTTCTTGTTCCTAGATTCTTATAATACGAGTATTCCCTTCATTCTGGGATTTAGAGAAAAAAAAAACGAAGTGTAAATGAAACTGCCCATGTATACAGTAAAAATCCGGCCAGAACAGAGTGGCAACCACTTTCCCACACTGTACGGGCCGTCTGGCATCCATTCCATTCATAAACGCTACTGTGCAAGCGACCTGGTCATTACGTGTACAGATGACACGACTCGCACAAAGTTCAAAGCGCTTACCCAGAGAACTGATTTTCCAGGCTGCAGGAATGAAAGGAGGAATTTTGTGCTGCCCGGTTTTCCGGGCTGCAGGAAGGAAGGATAGGATTTCTGCAAACTGGAAAACCGGTAGTAGGGATGAAAGAGTTAATGAAGAGTTCTTGAAACCTTTTGCGTCTGACACTGAAGATGAATCTTTCAGTTGTTTTAAGGTCACTGAGAACTGTGATGAAAAAGAATATGAAATGCTTTTTTTCCCTATCCTTATATACATATGACCCTTACTGGTTTGTTTGCCAGTAAACAACATACATAGTTCAGAGTCCACAGGCTTTTTTTTTTTTTTGTGTGTTCACCATTTTTTGTCTTCAGTTTTCACAGCTATATTCTCGCTGTTATTCAAACAGTTGCTGCCTATGCATTATTTTTTCTGATTAACTCTCTTCAGTTATTTCCCTTGAATTTCGATCACTGGTGATTGATGATTTTCTTCTGGGAATCATGTATTGAAAACAACATTTTTGTTATCCGAAGCAATATATCGCTTAAAAAGCCCGAAATAGACACATTCATCACAAAAAATATTATTATTTTTTTGAAAAAATGCGCAGATGTTACGAAAAAAAAAAAGTACATCAGTCATGCAAAATGCAAAAATCTCAAAAAACTGTTGAGAGTTAAAAGAAAAAAAAAAAATCAACTTTACATGTGGCTTACATAACACTGCAGTTTTATCCAAGAGATAATGGCATATTTCAATAAGACATGGATTTCTAGCTTTTTAAAAAATTCTTCTTTTCTAAAAAAAAACAACCTTTTTAACAATACCATGCAAGAGTGAGGACGAGTGCTGCACGTGTCACAACCACTCTTTGAAAGTAGAGTTACATTATATTTACTAGACTGGCCAATTCAAACAGCAATCACACTCCACTTCTGACAGAATAGCAACAGACTCCTTCTTTTAAGCAGAGATACTATTTGAGAGCACTGTATTCACCATGGTTTTGTTTTCCCTAACACTGTCGGCAGGACAAGTCTGAAATAACAACACATCAATCAGAACTCAGGTTCCCTCCATCCCCCCCCCCTACCCACCCAAGCAGCACAGTCCTGCTCTCACCTTGGAGATGTCCTCAAAGACCTCCTCCAGGATGTAGGGGTCCTTCTTGATCTCTTCCAGCCTCTCAGCAACCTGCTGCTGGGAGTATATGGCGGTAGTGGTCATTTCCAGCAAGATGCAGCCCAACGACCACACGTCACTGCGCTCGTCGTAGGCCTGGGTCATGGCTTCGGGGGCCATGTAGGTGGTAGTACCTGACCTGACACGCCGAGGATAACAACTGTTGTTATTATGCTAAGAAATTTTTAGATAGTCATGCTTGTGTATGATTCTGATTTCTTCCCACTCTGTAGGGAGAGGAACCGCCATGTATACTGAAGTGTTAAATTCACTGTTATTATAAATGTACTCTCCTACACATTCACTTTAGCTGCATCAGATGGTATAAGGTAAAAATACTGTGTCCTACCATTATACCATATTGCTATAGTGCTACTCTTTCTTTTTAAGGTACAGGAACTGATAACAATTTGCTATCAAAACTTGTTTCAAATACAGAATAATTTATCACAAAAGAAAATAATTACATGTGAACCCGAAAAAAACATACATGTGATCAAGCTTCATTCATTCAGCTCTACAGCCTAAATGCTGTTCAGTTGCCACTGAACGTCATGCTCAGTCTTTGCCTGAACAGCATTTAGGTAAAGCACTGTATCTACTCTCACCGATTTATGAGTCCATGAATAAGAATTAAACTACTAAGTGTCAGAAGCAACTTACACAGAGCTTCCCTCCTCACAGGCAGGCTAAATATGGCCAAGTAATTTGTTCTGTTAGTGTGCTTTTTACACTTATATTCAAGACCAGAGTTTTGCGCGCATGCACACACACACACACACACACACACACACACACACACACACACACACACCACACAAAAAACTAATCTTTGAATTTGTAAAAGCACCATTAATTCAAAAGCATATGCATAATATAATTTTAGCATGTTGATACAAAATCATTGTGCACTAAGCATATGGAATTTGTTAGCCTCTTGATATTTAAAAAAAAAATTTTTTTTAGAGATACTACAGTTTAAGTAAAGATCTCCTTCAGTTCATGCAGATCAGCCTAAACTTCCCAGACTGTAACTTCAGAAGGGTTCAAAGGTTTACATACTAAAAATAGAAAAACAAAAACAAAGAGAAAGTTGAAAAAAAATGTAAAAAAAAAAAGAAAAGAAAAGAAAGGAAAGAGAGGGATCCTGACCAGCAGTGTTTCGTGGGCAGTTGCGTCTGTCTCCCATCACAGTGGCCACACCAAAATCACCCACACACAGCGTGTCATCATCCTTCACAAATATATTGCTGGGCTTCAAGTCTCTGAAAAGAGAAAGCTACAATTTTGCACAAATACACATACTGATGCACACATACACGATCTCTAGTTTGCATTCAATGTACAAATTCACAAACATGCATTCCCTAACAAAACTGAATAAGAAGACACCTGTTGCCATTTCTACATTTCCATCCCCCTTTTGTGCATAAGCAGACTTTGTTATTGTTTTTTTTTTCCCAGCTTTTCAACTGAAAAAACTTTACTGAATACAGATTTGTGTGCACAGACCTGAAAAAGACTATTGTACTTGGGTGGACATTACAGGTATCACTGCTTCACCTGTGCCAATGTATCCTTTCTCATTTGATGAAGACATGACATGCAGTGGTGGGTAGGAATCTGATCTGTCTGGATTCTACTACTGAAATAGACAATGCTCATGGACAAGTATATTCTTGGAAGCAACAGTAGGATTAATATGAACACCCATGTGTGTCTGCTGAATGTTATTGAAAACTTTCGCAGGTAATCTGTGTTCAGATTTGAACACCCTTTTGGATGCATGCGCAAATGCATGCGCGTGTGTGCACACACACACACACACACGCACGCACGCACACACACACATGCCATTATAACTTCTTCATAATACACAACTTATTCATAATAGACTAATTTACTACAACAGTCAGCATTCTCTTCCCTCTATTAACACTAGTGAAAATACTCTCAAAATCTTCTGGGTTTTTTTATCACCCTATTCCAGTCCCCCATTTCTCCCCGGTGGCATTACTGCCAACCCCCTAAATGAAAAAAAAAGCAAGAAGAAGATTTATATCAGCATTTCACGAGAAAAAAGAACAACCACCCCCCTCGTTCTGGTCATTCTACATATAGCTTTCCCCAGCCTCATCCCACTGCTGCCCTAACAGTCCACAGGGATCAAACAATGCCAGGTCGTCATGAACACCATTCTGGACAGACAGAGCGTGTTGAGGCTGTGCCTTTTCAGCTCCTTTCATAACCTGGCACCAATCATGCCTGAAAAGATACAGTCATCTGTGGCGCTGGTTCGAAAAGTCAAAAGACATGCTTAGGGGACGTAACTATTTCTCACTCTCGCATACTATACGTCCTTGTCACTTCTTGCTCTTCCCCATCTCTCCCACCCCCACCCCATCCCAAACAAACCACACACCACGTAATGCCAATTCCACTTTACTTTCTTCCTCATAAAAATGGGAGTTCCCACCTGTGGATGAATCCTTTTCTGTGAATGTAGATGACAGCCTCCAGAATCTCCCCAAGATATTTCTTCAGTTTCTGAAAGAGGAGAAACATAAGTGAACAGAGTAGGAAGCCGACACCAACAGGTGCACAACATCATGAACAGGGATGTTTCAATCCACATGGGAGGTAAGATAAGGTAATGTTGCTTATAGCCCAGTCGACCACAAAGGGCCATGTCAGGTCTGTCACCACGTTAAAATCAACTCTCATGTCATCTCACAAAAAAAACCCCAAAACCAAAACAACAACAACAATAAAAACACGTTCACACATCTCTTTAAAATACATCTTCTAAAAACAAACCAGAAACTTTGTTAAAAATCTTTCTTCCATAAAATCTCAAATCAGATGAAAAATATTAATCTCTTTCAGAAACTCAAAGATCACATCAGGTGGGACATCTCTGAAACAGGGTTTTCCACATGGGAGAGACAGAAAAGAGGACAGCACCTTGAGGGAAATGACAACCAGAGCTAAAAGCATTAGAAGTGGGGGAAACCCTGGAGAAAAGGGTGTCAGAAAAAAAAAAAACTGCACTGAGAGGTAAATGCTGCCTTTCCTAATTTTCAGTTTTTCCTTCTACCCATCTGATATAACATACTGCTGTCGGTGTATTGAGGTGCAGCACTTTGTGCCTATGGTCTTGAACCAGACTCTAGAAAAAAAAAAAAAAAGTATCAAAACAAAACTAATAAAAAAGAAAAAAAAAAAAAAGAAAAAGAAGAGGGACTATGCTATCCATTTATAAGCAAATTGCCTTGGTGGTCTCCCACAAAACTTAGCACATATCACAGGTAATATCTCTATAAAGTATGATCAGGGTAGATAACTGTTTCTCCGTATTAAAATGGCGCACACAGACAGACAGACATATACAAACACACACAAGTCTAAGACAACTCGTAGCCCACCTCTTCAGGAATAGGGATCTTTTTCTCCTGATAGTCGCGGATGATGCAGCGCAGGTCTCCTTTACTGTAATACTGCATTACTATGCACACAAACATCGATGACGCCTGAAAACAAGCACGGATATCCTGATAAACCTGCTCGGCCAATGTACAAGGATTCCAAAACCTGATCATACAAATGTGCCAATCAAAACTTTTCTAATTTACAAAGGATACAATAAAAATGTAACAAATAACAAGCAAACGAACAAAAAAAATGAAATCAAAATAAAATCATGGGGAACAAAAGAACATTCACAAACAGGGGTGTTAACAGGCAAGCAGATGCTGCATAGCACTCATCAGTTCAAAGCTACTTCCTACTGTGACAGACACATGTACAAACATTCTCTTATCGTCAATAGCTTAAATATCAATCAGATTTATTTGTACTTCTTTTTGCAAAGGTGCAAAAACATCCTCAACAAAATTTGTATGCATGTTTGTATGCATATGTTTGTATGTACAAAGGTATGTATGCATGTTTTTTTCTTATTCTGAAAAAGATTACCAGTAACTTTTATATAGCTCTAGGTTACAATGAGTAACACTACAAAACAGATGACATTCATCTCAGAGAGAGAGAGAGAGAGAGAGAGGGAGAGAGAGAGAGAGAGAGAGAGAGAGAGAGAGAGAGAGAGCGAGAGAGAGAGTGACCAACAGACAAATGAACTGACAGACAATGGGAGACACAGAAAGAATGAAATTCAAAGAACACAGATAGAGTAACAAGTCAACAGATTGGCAACTTTGTCATTTGGTGTGACACTGATGATCAGACTGACAAACAGACGCATGAAAATAGTACAATTACCTCTTTGTCCCACATGACAAAGAATTCCTTGTATCCACAGACATAAGGATGATCCAGCTTTTGGAGTGCCAGGGCCTGGTTTGAACACACATCATGCAATTTTTCAACTTCAAGACTTCATCTGCTTTATGTTGAGAATGTATAATATGTGTGTGTGTGTGTGTGTGTGTGTGTGTGTGTGTGTGTGTGTGTGTGTGTGTGTGTGTGTGTGTGTGTGTGTGTGTGTGTGTGTGTGTGTGTGTTGTGCGTGTGTGTGTGTCTATGTGTATGTGCGTGAGTTCATGTGTCTGTGTTAGTGAAGGAGTACTGAGCCCCTGTGCATGTTTTAATGTAAGGATGTTCATGTGTGCAACTATGTATTGTAAATGTGTGTCCACAGTCAATTTGCATGCTTGTGTGTATGAATGAGCGAGTTGTATTTGAATATGTGTGATATCCTCTCTGGCGTTTACTGATGCACTGGGGGTTTACATGTCCTGTCTGTATCTAATACTCCTGCAAACAATATATGCAACTCTGTGCTGTGTGTGTGTGTGTGTGTGTGTGTGTGTGTGTGTGTGTGTGTGTGTGTGTGTGTGTGTGTGTGTGTGTGTGTGTGTGTGTGCAAGCATGCGTGTGAGCGTGTGTACGTGTGTGTGTGAGAGTATGTCTTTATCTGTGCATGTAAAATTTTCTCTCTCATAATCATTTCTTTGTTCTGTGTAAAACCTGCCAATGTTGAAACTATGCTGTCTGACCATCAATCATCCCCTTCAACAACTGATTAATTAATCTAATCATGGCATCATTCTCTCCATCATAAGTATTTGCTTACTCACTCATGAAAAAGCTTTGTTGGCCTCACTCTCATCAAAACACTCCACCTGAAGCATTACCCATTGCATGTCACTTGTCAGTAAATGTTTATAAGATGGTTCAACACATCTTCTGCAAGTCTGTGGCAACATGAGCACATGTATGCACCTCTCTCTCTCTCTTCACACATATATTTACAAAAAAAAAAAAAAAAAAAAAAAAAAAAAAGGACACACCATGTGCACATTCTAATTTTATTGTATACCATACACTGTGCAAAACAAGTACAAATGTTATACATCTCTACTGCAAAATAATAAGAAAAGTGTTTCTTATGCAGGACAAGGTGTCGTACGTAATGGTATTAGAAAATTTGGCGTTTCTAATGTTAGACAAGGGTGAAAAGAGAATGGTCATCTCTCTGTCTCTTGCTCTCTTTTTTGCACGCGCGCGCGCGCACACACACACACACACACATACTCACACTGATACATACACCAATGCACACAAACAGACTTAAGTTCAGACACACAGACACAGACATACAAGTATGAACATTTCATTTCATATTTAAAGTTCTAAGGTGAAGCAGTTCTTCACTGCTTTACACAGAAAGCACATAAGAAAGACATACAAGTGAGAGAGAGAGAGAGAGAGAGTGTGTGTGTGTGTATGTGTGTGTATGTATGTATGTGTGTGCATGTATGTGCGTATGTGCATTTGTGTTTGTGTGTGTGTGTGTGTGTGTGTGTGTGTGTGTGTGTGTGTGTGTGTGTGTGTGTGTAAGTGCTGAAATTATCCTTTGAATTTGATAGTTGTAGATGAATTCTGATGAGGTTAATGAAAAAAAAAAACTGTCATAATAATTAAATTTTTTTTTTCTTTTGCCAATTGTAATATTGTATTTGTATACTTACACCTTCTCAAAAAGTGTAAACTATATAATATAATGCAAACTACTTCAAAGTAATAACAACATGCAAAATTTAGACTATTGACAAATCATAAATACTAAAAATTCAAACTTTTCTTTAAAGAAAATAAGTCTTTCTGATCCCTGAAGTATTTTAATCCATTTGTGGGGAAAATGAGTTTGATTTGATCTTAATTCAATTAACTACAGCAATTTTCTTTTCTACCAACATGCCAATGATATACATACTCTCTGTGTGTGTGTGTGTGTGTGTGTGTGTGTGTGTGTGTGTGTGTGTGTGTGTGTTCTTTTATCTTACTTTTATGTTAATTTGAATCATTGCTGTTTTTCTTACTATCAATGCGTGTGGTACATAACCACAGAATATTTCATGTAAACTGTGTTGTTCATGTGTTTCCTTTTGATAGGAGAATGGCTAAATGGTTTGGGGAAAAAAAAATCATACCCATGTTACCCTCGGGCGTAAAGATGATAAAATTAACCAATCAATCTTTCTTACTGTGCCTCAACGCAAGTTTTATAATCCATTATCAATTCCCCACCCCATCCCCCCCTTCCAACTCTCACTCTCTCCTTAAACATTAACGTTATCCCAGGCTTTCCTCGTGGGCGCTCTGTGATCTGGAAAAACAGGATGTATACACAAGACACTTGGTGAAATGTAGCGAATAACTGACATTTTTACCTTCTTCAAAACGTATTTTTGTGTTATCCTCTTCCTTGCTTTCCGCCAGGTACACAGACCCTTGGCCACCCTTTCCCAAGCGCTCCAGGAGCTATAAATAAGAAAAAAAAAAAAATGAAAAATCATGATCAAATAACACTCCTGGGACATCATGTTCAACTTAGTAAACACATGCTTCGTTCATGTTCAAACAAATATGCAACAGTTACGAACAGTTATCTATAGCTTACTTTGTAGTTGTCCATTCGCTCCATTCTTGACAACGTGAAGCGCATACACTGCGCATGCGTGTCGTCTGCTTGTCGTCACAACTTCGAGGAGGGGAGGTAAATCTCTCCTTTTTTTTTTCTCCCTCCCCAAGCCAAGCAATTGTCGCATGTTGATATTTAACTGCATGTCAGTTATGTATTTCACCGTAACTTAAACCTAACCGATGTACACACAAAGTTCAAAGTATTTCTTCCTTTAAAATCCCAGTTGGGGCATAGCGGGTGACAAATTATAAAACAACTGTTGAAGCACTGACCCGCCGTATGAACATAAACACAATGGCAATGGTAACGACCTTTAACCGGTCTTCTTCATGCAGGACAGAAACAAGCAATGTATGTAAAAAAAAAAAAAAAAAAAAAAAAAAAAAAAAAAAAAAATCTCATGATAATTAATACATAAATTGTTTAAATGAAGCTAGAAAGAAAAAACCAATGCAGCTAAACAAGCCTTTGGTCACAATGAACGTGACAACAGGAATTTCAAAAGGAATGGAGAGAGAGAGAGAGAGAGAGGGGGGGGGGGGGGGGGGGGGGTCGGGAGGAGGAGGAGGAGGAATGGAAAAATGAAAGGGTCGATAACTAGGATGAGCAAAACGATAAATTCCTCTACTGACAGCAGTGAAAGCCGTTGAGTTCTTCATTTCGAACGGAGCCATTTGTTAGTGTGTCCCCTGCTCTGAGTTGACTTTTGTTTCCTGGGTTAGAACATTTCTGTGAACCGACGGCTGTTTTTTTTTTTTTTTTTTTTTTTTTGTGTGTGTGTGTGTGTGTGTGTGTGTGTGTGTGTGTGTGTGTGTGTGTGTGTGTGTGTTGCGTTTGTGGCAGTACACACTCACGTCATCTATCAAACAACACCGCCAAAAATGTTGTGGTGGTATTCCCAACCTTTCGGAATAAACAGTAAACATTTAAGGAAACATCCTCTGTGTGTGTGTGTGTGTGTGTGTGTGTGTGTGTGTGTGTGTGTGTGTGTGTGTGTGTGTGTGTGTGTGTTTTTTTTTTCTTCCTCACCTTTTGTGCTACTGCCCCCCCCCCCCCCCCTTCCCCCTGCCACCTATTCCAGGTCCGCGTCCTCAATCACCCTGGCTTATATCGTCGCAGCAGCCCCAGCCCCGGCAATCCTACCTGGAGAGGCAACGTCGAGTCGTCATGAAGCAACCGACCAGAGGAGACACCGCACTGCAGCCAAGTGAGTCACTTCGGAGGTGGTCAGTAGTGCCTGTTCTGATCCAGTATACGCAAGACACCACCAAGTCGCAGACCCAGCATGAGCGAGGATCCGCCTCTAGAGGGCCCTGCCACGTCCGTCCAGTGACAGTCCCCATGAACTCGCCTATAACGACGACCTGAACACGAACTCGTACGTACTGGACCTGGACGTGAGCACGGTGGAGATTGAAACTGAGTTCACCGTGAGAGCATGGCGTGAAGGGCCACAGAATATGAGACTGAGGGTTAGGATAATGATGATGATGCTACGGAGATCCATTCTGGTCTGAGACTGCTTGACAGAGTTGCACTGTACACGCATTTTCAAATTGACATATTCCACTGTCAACCGGGCCCGAAGAATACAGACACCTGAAGTACTTGTCAAGAAATTTGAGCCACAGTCTCAGAGACGCATCCCTTTAGTGGATGAAAGTCGACTGTGGTTCCTGTCTTCCCAGTCGACCCCATAGCTCTCTGGCTAAGAGCCGGTGGTGGGTTTGAAAAACCTCACCAATTTAAACGGCTCTGATGGGATTCGAACCCACGACTAACCAGCCTCTAATCCGCGATGCTAACCACTGTGCCACAGCGGCTGGTAATCCTAAGGAAATGTTAACACAATGAAATCTGTAGAAGAAATACTCTACGAATGTAAATAAAACAAAACGACAAGTGGACGTAAGTAGACTTTTTTTTTCTTTTTACTTGATATATTTAAGCTAACATAGTAGACTTGTTTGCGTGAGTAAATTACATCATGCGGACATGGACTTGACAGAAAGAAAATTGTGGGGTAAGGAGTTGTTTTGATTTTCAATATATTCGGGACTTCGAAAAGAAAATGGAGTAAGATGCATATTATCGGATTCTGATTCAGCACGGGTTTGTTCGTGTTGTGAGCAGTAGCGTTTATTGCCGTCCAGATGATCACTTCACAGCAGAATCCATGAAAACCCTGTTTAGAGATACACCTGACGTGATCTTTGAGTTTCTGAAAGAGATTAAACATTTTTTTCATCTGATCTAAGATTTTACGGAAGAAAGATTTTTAACGGAGTTTCTGGTACGCTTTTAGATGTATTTTAAAGAGATGTGTGAAAGTTGTTTATTTGTTTTTTGGGGGGTTGTTTTTGTTTTTGGGCGACTTGTGAGTTGATTTTAACGTGGTGACAGCCCTGATATGGCCTTTTGCGGTCGGCTGGGTTATAAGCAACATTACCTTACCTTACCTCACCGGCCTTTTTTTCATCCATAATCATTTTACCGAAATATCCTGTTTGGGGTTTGTCATTTCACTTGAGGCAAGTTTCTCTGCTGTCTGTCTGTATTTGTCAAATCAATTTGCTTCCTTGGGTTGGGCACAAAGAATAATTACTTTCCGCACTTTTGGAGACTTCTGCGGGCTCATTTGGTGATGTTTAACTATTTTTCTTTAGAGTTAGTAATGCGTATTCATTTATGACAGAATGGAATGTGTGGTTCCAGAATGATAGCGGTTCGTTGACGTCTGTATAATACTAAATTAAATGAACTAAAATGGGGACATGCTGAAGTCAAAGAGATATGCTTGTTTCGTTGAACTTTTTGAAAGAGCGGAACTGAATATTGTATGGCATTTGGGATATGTTTTTAAAGAAGCCGTAGGGGTCATGTGCAGAAGACTGGGCAATAATCACTTTGGTCAGAACGTACCACTGGACCGTTTGACATGGACCGTTTGACATTGCTCTCTCTCTCTCTCTCTCTCTCTCTCTCTCTCTCTCTCTCTCTCTCTCTCTCTCTCTCATATACACACACATAAACACACAACTCTCCCATGCACAATTCACACCAGCATGCACAGACGCACTATCACACACACACACACACACACACACACACACACACACACACACACACACACACACACACACACACACACACACACACACACACACGAGGGAATGATTTGGATAGACTTTGCTGGGAAAAGGTTGAAATATCGGGGCTCTTCATGTTGTGATCCGTATAAGGGAACTACGCTTCAGGGTCATTGATATTGGTGCAATCCATCAACACATCGCAAAGGTGTGTTAGTACACCTGGTTTCAGCTTTGCATCAGGGCCGGAATAGCTCAGTTGGTAGTGCGCCGGACTCGTAATCCAAGAGTTGCGAGTTCGAATCTCCGCCGGGCCGTTTAACTACAGGGGGATTTTTCCCTCGGAGTTAACATTGGTTCTAACTCCATTTCCCATACAGTCCTTTGAATGAGACTATAAACCGAGGTTACGTGTGTGAACACACGCATAACATCTTGCACACACTTAAAATCCCCCATCACCAACTTTCGGAAGAGAGGGCCAGTTTGGCTGTTGGTATGGATGACACGCTAGTACATGGCATGGCATGCACCTTCCCCGAAGATGGAGTATGGCTGCCTTAATGGCAGGATAAAAAAAAAACGGTCATACACACAAAACTCCACTCCCTTTGTTGGGTAGATGGGATTAATACTTGTCTGTCATATAAAGAGTGTCCGCAGGAGTATCAGCCTGCGTACGCAAAAGAAGAAGAAGATCCCAACCATTTAAGTATAGTTAGCCACAAGTCGTCTTCCGAGGATGACATCTAAACACGACATTACAGTGTTATGTGTTTTATTTTCGTGTTGCGCGCGACGGCCTGCACACGATCCGAAAGGTTGTGGAAGAAGAATTGACGTTGTGCACGATATTTTTGTTGTTGTAATGCACGTGTCTTCTGTTTAAAGCCTTATTCGAAGGACGGGGATGGCACGGGGGGGTCTGCCTACGTATTGACCATGAGAGAACATCTCTTTCAGTCTCCAAGAATGTCTTGAAGTGTTCTTCTAGGATGATAAATACATGAAGACCGTTTTCTTCTTCTTCTTCTTCTTCTTCTTCTTCTTCTTCTTCTTCTTCTTCTTCTTTCCTCCTCCTCCTCCTCCCCTCCTCCTCCTCCTTCTTCTTCTTCTTCTTTACCTCCTCCTCCTCCTTCTTCTTCTTCTTCTTCTTCTTCTGCTCCCTCCTCCTCCTCTTCTTCTTCTTCTTCTTCTCTTCTTCTTCCTCTCTCTCCTCCTCCTAATCTTCTTCTTCTTCTTCTTCTTCTTCTTCTTCTTCTTCTTCTTCTTCTTCTTCTTCTTCTTCTTCTTCTTCTTCTTCTTCTCTCTTCC